>JAGIQG010000024.1:1031769-1245578 GCA_024679065.1 Sphyrna mokarran | reverse complement strand
ATGCCCAGGAACCCGATGGGCAGAATGGCCAGGGTGGGGTGCCCACAGATAACCCCCGTAAACCTCAGGCTGCAACTTCTTCATCTCATCCAGAGATGCTGTAAGCATCAGGGTGGAGCCCCTGGCCCACAGCAAGGGGGTGATTTTGGAGAGTTTTCTGCCGGATGCTCCATGTTCACAGGAACATCACCTCCCGGAGCCCCATCCATCGCCACATCCAGATCCTCAGCTACTGCCTCTTTCACCCTCAAATAAAACCCACTTGGATTAACTCCAGGCTGGAACCTTCCTAGGGATCTCTCTCCTTGTTGGGATCCCCCGATTCACTCCTCAGCAAATGTGGCTGCTGTTTGGGGGAGGGGACATTCTGGGAGAGGAACCCCGGCTGCAAAGTGATCCAGTGTCAGAATCCATCAGAGAGAGAGGGAGGGAGAGGGTGTGTGTGTGTCTTTAACCTTCCCCAGCCAGTGGCTGCCTTACTCTATACACAGAACAAGATCTCAGTGACTCCTTCTCACTCTGCACCATTTCTACAATCACCCAGGGGCTAATGTACAATCAGTTTGTTATTCTGACATCCAATCACTAACTCAGCACTTTCACTGGTCCCTTTAACCCTTAACTGCCCCAATCACTGGGGAGGGAGTATGAAGTATCCACGGATATAGTTCCAAGCCCATTGGGCACCGCAGGGACTGGAGTGTATTATAAACCCAGAAAACCACATTATGATTTAATTTTTAACTTTGCTTTGTACTTTGGTTCAGTTCGGGCTGTTCCCCCTCCTTTTGGGGAGCTGCCCCTTTTACTTTGTCCCTAAATTAATTTGAGTTAGTTGATTTGTTTGATAGAAAAGAGAAAGCATTAATTGAGGAGGACTGTGAATCTTTTCCCCCCAAAAAACTGCCCCAATCACAAAACAAAACCATACATCAAATCAACAGATCAGCAGAGGAAAGACACTCTGCTGAGTTACATTGCATTATATTAACTGGATGATATAAACTGGGTTTTATATATAGTGTTATATTTCCTGGATTATATTTACTTGTCATATTAGAGTCATAAAGTCAGAATGAAGCCCTTCAGCCCATTGTGTCCACACCAGGCATCAAAGCATCCATCCTAATCCCATTTTCCAGCACTAGATTAATTGAATTATATCAGCCTTTTGGCTAATATCAAGTGTAGTATCGACATGCTGTGCTTGGTTGAAGTCATTAGGTTACATTTTAGCTTCATTTGAAGCAATTTTTAAAAGCAGCATCTCAGTCTTTTGGCTAAGATGCAAATGATTTCAAGCTTTGGACGAGGAGCTATATACCTACTCGAATCAGCTTGGATCCTGTAGATCAAGCCTGAGGCAGGAGGTGAGAGCCCTGTCTTGTCAGCTTGGATCGGGAATGTCTCAACTTGTTGGGATTCTGAATTGGATTTGATTTGATTGGATTGAATTGAATTGGAATAAAGAATAAAAAAAATTAATTGGATTATATTTACCAGATTGTACTATATTTATATTTGGACTATTTTGCTTGGTTATATTTACTGGATAATATTAACTGGATGATAGTGATCAGAATATGATTGAATTTTATATTCTGTTTGAGGGAGAGAGAGTGTATCCAAGACCATCGAATCTCTAGGGGTGACAGGGTGGCACAGTGGTTAGCACTACTACTTCACAGCACCGGGGACTTGGATTTGATTCCCGATTTAGGTCACAGTCTGTGTGGATTTTGCACGTTCTCTCCATGTCTCCCACAGTCCAAAGATGTGCGGGCCATGCTAAATTGCCCTTTAATGTCAGGGGGACTGACTAGGGTAAATGCATGGGGCTATAGGGACAGGGCATTGGTGAGATTGTAGTTAGTGCAGACTCAATGTAGAAGGAACCATTCAGCCCATGAAGTCGACAGCAACAGTTTAAAAGACCCTGTTAATGTTCTGGACTTGAACCCTTTGGTATAATTATAAAACCAGACCAGACTCTAGCAAATAATTTATTTTGGCATAGATATGACCAAAGAATGTTTCTTTCCAGAAATTATTCTACTGATAAAGTAGGGTTTTTTATTGTGAAACAAACTTTATTTATTAACACAGTTTAAATATAACTTTAACAAATGAACTATTAACAGTTGAACAATATTTTAAAAAGAAAAGGAAACAACTTTACTTTCTAGTTTTCACTGTTTCAGTTCCAAATAAGCAACATTCCTCTTACAGACTTAAATGTCATTTTAAATGCAATTAGCAACCATAAATATACTTGCTATAAAGAGTGTAAACAGAGAGAAAATGAGTGTCAGAACAATTTTCAGACCTCTGTCTTCAAACAAACCCAGCCAGAATTGAAAAGCTTTTTCTCTGTTACACCTAGCTCTTCCCATCAACACATTATCACATGACCCTGCCTTTCTAAACCTACATTCCATTCTTTTAATCAAAAACTCTGGGCGATTTTTTTTTTGTAAACAGAAATCCAATATAGTATTTTAGTCCATTTTAGTAAACACTATGTGAGTAAGATGAGTAAATATCCTGCTTCCCAGCGTCTGAGTTGTATTTCTTCCAGACATAGCAACTAACTGTAGAATAAAGCTGAATTTTTAAATGTTCCCTTTAAACGTTAAAAAAACATATTAATTGTACCACTGTTATCACAATCCCACCCAGGCCCTCCTTTCTGCTCTATCCCTGTAACCCTATGCATTTACCATGGCTAATCTACCAAGCCTACACATCTTTGGACTATGGGAGGAACCCAGAACATCCAGAGAAAACCCATACAGACATGGGAAGAATGTGCAAACTCCACACAGACTGGTATTTTAAATGTAAATAAGGGCATTATGAGGGCCTGAAAGGTGCTGGCTAAAGTGACGTGGGAAATATTAGTGCTAACATTTTAACTTTAGATGCCTCTTTAAGGGGCACCCAGATCCCTGTTCTCTGTCCTCTGTCCCAAGAGGCAGATGGGTAAAGTCGGCACTGTCTTTTGCAAGCTGCCAGCCTTGTTCTCCTGATTGCCAGATGTACATATTGGATTGGTGTTTAAATATGGCACTGGGATCTTTGATCTTCCAACAGACAGAGATTCAGGCCCCACCCTGGGATCAGTTGTCACTCCCCCATCATTCTGTCACCACTCTGAGGATGGAATTTTCCCATGTTTTGTCTAAGTGTTGTTTTGGGCAGGAAAGGTGGAGGGTTAAAGATGGTGGGTCAAATATGTAGGGTCAAAGGTGGACATTTGCCTGCCAGCAGCATTGATAGTTTTCTTGTTGTATTTTTCAACTCACTGACAAAGAAAAGTGATGGGATGGGTCATTGGCAGGCAAGCTTAATGCCAGCGACTTCAGCAGATCAGCATGCTGTTTATAAAGCATGTCCCAATCGCAAAAAATAAAAATGGAAACCCCCACCACCACTCCCCCATGGAACTTCTGCACCATCTCCACCCCCTCCACCATTCCCACCCCCTGAAAAATGTGGAGTGGAACATTAACCCCTATTAATGGGATTTTCTGGCTATTCTGGTCCTGTCGACAGTGCACCCGATAGCAGGATTCCCCTCAGTGGGGTGGCACAGTGCTTAGCACTGCTGCCTCACAGTGCCAGGGACCTGGATTCAATTCCTAGCTTGGGTCACTGTCTGTGTGGAGTCTGCATGTTTTCCCCATGTCTGTGTGGGTTTCTTCCGAGTGCTCCATTCCTCCCATGTTCTGAAAGATGTGCTGGTTAGGTGCATTGACCCAAACAGGCGCTGGACTGTGGCAACTAGGGGAATTTCACAGTAACTTCATTGCAGTGTTAATGTAAGCTTTATTTGTGACTAATAAATAAACTTTACATTTACTTTAAGTCTTATTCTCAGCACTGAATCCTTTAGATAGTGTGGGTAAGAATGAATCAATCTGTAACCTTTTGGAAAAGCAAAATAACTTTGACATCTTCTATCCTGCAAATAATGATGGTTTTAACTGGATTTTCTGTGAATTTCTGCCTCTTTTTACGTTGTCAGCAACAGAGAAAGAGGAAAAGTTACTGAAAGCCCTGAAAGATCTGTAAAATCGATTGAGTATGTGAGCAATAATTTAACTCTTTATAATCAGATAAGTAATGAGGTGGTAAAGCGTCTCTGCTTTAAATTATCCAACATCATCTCCTGTCTTAAACCTTCAAATAAAGTTATTTCAGCCAGCCATTATTATTAGCTTTTATTGGTAGGGGGATTGAATTTCGGAGCTGCAACGTCATGTTGCAACTGTACAAAACTCTAGTGCGGCCGCACTTGGAGTATTGTGTATTGTGTATTGTGGTATTGTGTATTGTGGAGTATTGTGTACTGTGTACAGTTCTGGTCCCCACATTATAAGAAAGATGTGGAGGCATTGGAGAGGGTACAGAGGAGGTTTACCAGGATGTTGCCTGGTATGGAGGGCAGGTCTTATGAGGATAGGCTGAGGGATTTGAGGTTGTTTTCGTTAGAAAGGAGGCGGCTAAGAGGGGACCTAATCGAAACATATAAGATGATTAGAGTTTTAGATAGGGTGGACAGTGATAGCCTTTTTCCTAGGATGGAGAAAGCTAGCACGAGGGGACATAGCTTTAAATTAAGGGTGGTAGTTATAGGATGGATGTCAGAGGTAGGTTCTTTACCCAGAGGGTGGTAAGGGTATGGAATGCCCTGCCTGCTGCAGTTGTAGATGCTCCAAGTTTGGTGGCGTTTAAGAGGTTAGTAGATAAGTTTATGGATGAAAAGGGAATGGTTTAGGTTAGAGGGTCATTGCTTTTTCTTAATTGGTCGGCGCAACATCGAAGGCCGAAGGGCCTGTTCTGCGCTGTAATGTTCTATGTTCTATTTGAAAGTTTAAAACTACCCACATTCTGATTTAAGTTGCCTGGTACATTTTTACTTATTCCTAACTGATCCAAAGAAAGCAAATGAAGATTTCCTTTCTATCTCAAGTGGTTTGCTGTTCTTGCAAAAATTAAAAACTCTTGGGTTCATTTTGGTAAGCAGTCTATGAAGTAAAGACTCTATCAGTTGTGCTGAAATCACTTCTGCTTTGAAGGTTTTAATTGGAAAGGACAAAATATTCTTGCGATTGTTCCAATGATCTATCAGAGCAGTTGGTTAATGTTAAATCTGCACTGAGTTTCCTAAACATTATTGTGTCACACTGATGTTGCTTCATTCAGGGATACATTTCATATTTTAATAGATGTGGAATGTCATCCAGGATTTATATAGAGTAGCTATTATGGATTTATAAACCCTCAATCTTCCTCATTTTAATTTTTTTTGTGTAGATCAGATTGTTATTACAGTTAATATAATATAAAACATGGTGCACTTTAAAAAGGGATTGATTCAATGGGTGGATTTTCCAGCTGTGTGTGTCCCAAAGGTTTTTAATGATATTAAAATGTGTTAAAATCAGCTCCATGCTTGTTGTGGGCATAAATCTGATTACGTGGCTGGCGACAGGCTGTGAAAATTGGAGATTGCAATCTCACTGGTAAGATGAGGCTGGAATTTTACCGGCAAACCCTCCCCGGTTCCGGGGGTGGGCGAGGCTCAGAGATCAGGTTTCTCTCTGGTGGCCTTGGGTAGGATCATACCTGCTGGTAAAACTCCTCCCAAGGATTTGGCTGGATCTTGAGCCCACGCCGGTATTCTCACACGTGGAGAGAGCAGGCTGAAGATCAGCCCCAAAGTTCATTTTCATCCAATGCACATGGGCTTATGTTTAAAAATACACCACGTGTCAAATTATATTGGCTGCACAAAGTATGGGAAAAGCAACAACAGGTGGCTTGATGCAGTTTCAGGGAATCTTTATTTCAACTTTGACTGAAATGTAACATAATGTTTAAATATGAGTTAGTTCATGAACAAAAGCATTAAAGTGGGAAAATCCAGTTAGTTCCCAAATATATTACTCTCAGTGGTTGAAGCAAATGGATTTATCACTGAATCCCTTCTGTCTGTGCTTTAAGTTTCTTCATTACAACGGTGCCTTCACTTGCTGTATCCTTTAAATCACGTTTTCTTTCTGAAATGCTCTCTTTGTTTACTGTGGTTCATTCAACAGCGTTCCTGTAAACAGGTAATAAAGTCTTTAATTCAGGACAACCTCACAGAAAGGCAGAAAAGGCCAAGGTGTAAACTGTCTGAATATCAGATCCCCAGGAATCCCTATGGAGGTCGGTCACCAGTGGAGTGCTCCAGGGATCTGTTCTGGGATCCTTGCTGTTTGTCATTTTCATAAATGACCTGGATGAGGAAGTGGAGGGATGTGTTAGTAAATTCGACGATACAAAGGTTGGTGGTGTTGTGGATGGTCTGGAGGGATGTCAGAAGTTGCAGTGTAACATAGATAGGATGCAAGACTGGGCAGAGAAATGGCAGATGGACTTCAACCCAGATAAATGTGTAGTGGTCCATTTTGGCAGGTCAAATGACATGAAGGAGTACAATATTAAGGGTAAGATTCTTAGCAGTGTAGAGGATCAGAAGAACCTTCGAGTCCGGGTCCACAGGACTCTTAAATCGGCCTCACAGGTGGAGGATGTGGTCAAGAAGGCGTATGGTGTACTGGCCTTCATTAATCGAGGGATTGAGTTTAGGAGTCGGGAGGTAATCCGCAACTTTATAAGACCCTTGTCAGACCCCACTTGGAGTACTGTGTGCAGTTCTGGTCACCTCACGATAGGAAGGATGTGGAAGCTATTGAGAGGGTGCAGAGGAAATTTACAAGGATGTTGCCTGGATTGGGGGGCATGCCTTATGGGGATAGGTTGAGGGAGCTCGGTCTTTTTTCCTTGGAGAGATGAAGGATGAGAGGTGACCTGATAGCGGTGTATAAGATGTTGAGAGGTATTGATCGGTTGGATTCTCAGAGGCTTTTTCTCAGGGCTGAAATGGTCGCTACGAGAGGACACAGGTTTAAGGTGCTGGGGAGTACGTACAAAGGAGATGTCAGGGGTAAGTTTTTCATTCAGAGGGTGAAGAGCGAGTGGAATCAGCTGCCGTCGGTGGTGGTGGAGGCAAATTCGATAGGGTCTTTTAAGAAACTTCTGAATGAGTACATGGGATTTAATGGGATTGAGGATTATAAATAAGCGTAGTAGGCAGGGATATCATCAGCGTGACTTGTGGGCCAAAGGATCTGTTTGTGCTATAGTTTTTCTATGTTCTATGTTCTAAACCAAGAATTCATCCTATTATAGAGTCAAAGTGAGTGTAGAGACTGCGAGCTGAGCATTCATCTTAGTTGCTGCATTGTCCACTTGATTAAAGAATTTTCACATTACGTCAGGAAAGTAGGAGGTAGAGTTAAAAAGTAAAAAAGTAACAGTGCTTTTCCAGTTTATTACTGAACACATAGTCTTCTTAATCCTTTGAGAAAAAGCAGTAAAATTTACAGAGAGTCTGAAAGCTTCTTTATTCTTGCGTTATTTCAGTTGTAATCATTAAACCTGGTTTAAGGCAGTCCAATGATCTTTGTCAGACGGTGTTTTTGAAGATACCTGTAAATTTCTTAGCAGAAAATGATTTACTGACAACATTAAATATGGATTATAGCTTTGGTCTGGTTGTGACACGTAAATATAACAAAATCAGATATATCCAAACTGATTTCACAACATCCACTTTTCAGTCTTTTAAAGGAAGGTTAACCCTTTGACTAAATGGATTGAATTATTACCTCACAATGATTTTTATTTAATCGTTAACAATTTAAGGGGAATAAGCAGGCTTACATCACTTGTAATTTAGAAAAACAGGGTCAAGTTTTAACGTTGCATTGAGGTGGTGGTGGGTGGGAGGTTACTGTGTGGGTGGGACACCCATGAGTGCAAAACCCACTAACTTCCAACTGCCTGACCATTCCA
The DNA here is from genome assembly GCA_024679065.1 of Sphyrna mokarran. Taxonomy (NCBI): domain Eukaryota; kingdom Metazoa; phylum Chordata; class Chondrichthyes; order Carcharhiniformes; family Carcharhinidae; genus Sphyrna; species Sphyrna mokarran. The sequence goes on along the minus strand of JAGIQG010000024.1, from coordinate 1,237,670 downwards.
ACCTGAGCAGTGAGTCAGCCTCACTCACTTTGCTAAATACCCACCTCACTGAATCACAGGCCGATCTTCACTCACTCTCCGTTGCAGTGAAAATTCTAGAAACATCCGTGAACCTGGATTTAGGGACAGGACTGCAGCCAGTCCAGAGATGCACACAGACACTAACAGAGAGGCAGCTGGTTGTACCCACTGACTCCCAGTTTTAACCCCACAGTGCACAGACAAAGTGGGAAGAGCTCTGAACTTGGTGGGATTTGCAGATATCCAGAGTACTTGGTTGGAGAAGTTGGGGATTTGTTTTGGATAGTGCCCCCTTTGAGATTGTTAAACCTGATTCTGCATTCTTTACACCCAAAGTTATTGGAACTGTTTACCTCTCCAGGATAGCGAAGGCTGTCGGGACTGTTCAGGAAGTGCTGAGGGATACAATATGAGTTGGCATGGAGAGAGAAGGGGCAAAGGTGATGTGTGGAAATCATAAATTGGCATAGGGCGGCATGGACGAAATATAGGGGGCGGAATCTCCCCAAAAAGTGTCATTCTTGACATGAAAATAGGAGTGAATCCTATCTGCATGATTTGTTAGATATTTGAAAGAAAAGCAGACACTGAATCTGAGTGTGTTTGGATACCATTTCACATATAAATATAAAACAGAGTTCTGATAAATAATCTATGGACTCACATTAGTAATTATGTTTCTCTCCTAGTTGATGCTGTCTAACAGGCTGAGTTTTTCAGCATCCTCTGTTCTTGTCATTTTTATAATTTGGTTCGGATGTGTTTTTACAAAAAAGTTTAATAACTATATGAAAGAACAAAAAAATTCTGATTAGCATCTTTTCAATTTTCCTATCTCAGTTATTAATGTGACAAAGAGGTTTAATTGGATAGAATATTAGCTACAAGCTTTGGACTGTTATGCGGAACTCTACAAAATTTGAATAATTTTATTTCAAGAATTTCTGTGATTTATTGGAAGCATTTTTTTGGATTATGTGATAAACATAAAATTCTGAAATGTTTGGACATTCTAGCATTATGTGACTTGAAAAGAGATAAATTGTTCCGTGTCTGTATCCCTGAGGCAGTGTTTACATCAGACTTAAAAAATAGTCAGAATAGACACCAGCAATGATTAGCTGCTATTTTATACAAACAGGCCCTTCAGCCCACAAGTTGCACTGATCGTAGCCCTATCTACTAGGCCTACCTATAACCCTCAATCTCATTTAATCCCATGTACTCATCCAGAAGTCTCTTAACAGACCCCAGCGAGTTCACCTCTACCACCACCAACAGCGGCTGATTCCACTCACCCACCACCCTCTGAGTGAAAAACTTACCCCTGACAGCTCCTCTGTACCTACTCCCTCAGCATCTTAAACCTGTGTCCTCTCGTAGTGACCATTTCAGCCCTGGGAAATAGCCTCTGAGAATCCACCCTATCTATTCCTCTCAACATTTTATAAACCTCTAACAGATCACTTCTTATCTTTGTCTCTCCAGGGAGAAGAGACCGAGCTCCCTCAACTATCCTTATAAGACATGCCACCCAATCCAGGCAACATCCTTGTAAATTCCCTCTGCACCGTCTCAGTAGCTTTCACATCCTTCCTGTAGTGAGGCGACCAGAACTGCACACACTACTCCAAATTCCAAAACACAACAAGTTTTTAATCAAATGCAGTGTTAACAGAAAATGATTTGTAAGTTATAATAACATCCTTCCAACTCCTTAGCAACAATAGTAATTTATTTTTAAATACAAAATAACTATTATTTTATCCCAAAATCTATCAAGCTTGATTTGTCAAGGATAGAGAATTCTGTTATAATGCTAATGTCAACATTATTCTAGTGGTGTTTATAACTTCCAGCCATTGAATAATCATCTTTATAAATAAAATGTTGACAAGAACATTTGGACATTGACTCAAGTGTGATTTCTCAATCCACACACTTCCATTGTTTGAACAATCACTACCAGAAAAACACATTACAATGTTAACTGTGAAAGAACTCTGTTCCCTTCTCACAGCCTCATTCATTCATCTCTCGTTGTTTCGAGTTTATTTCCACATCTCTTCACCCTCCATGGTAACCAGACATCTATCTGGGAGCGGAGTGGATTGTTCTATGTTCACTCTTCAGGCCAGAGTTAGTTGTTTGGACTAATCCTTTCAACTGTTTTCAACAACTCATCCTTGCCCTAAGGTCACAAAGAACAAACGTCTAATGTTAGTGGCCATTTCTGCCTTCTGATATATCGTTAACCAATTAATTCAACTACTTTCAATGACATTAGGTTTTGGTCATTGTTTCATTCAGTGTGAAATCTTCCAACCCAACTGTGGGTTGAAATGGGAGATTGGTCATAATTTTTCAAAGAACTTATCTCTAAATGAAAAAGTTGGCCAAACTTATCAGCATTTCTAGAGAAGGAGTTTCTATGGATAGAGGAGCTGGTGTCTGGGACAGGAAATTCTTCTCGATGGGAATATTGTACTCCCGGATGGTCTACACTCTTGGGGTTAACCTGCTTTTTAACCTTCTGTCAGCATCTGGAGTCACTGTTGTCTGATCCACTTTTCCTGAAATGAAAGCTCTTCACAGATTGCCTGACCGATTGAAATTTTTTGCCACTGTTTTGGTTTTGGATTTCTCAGAGAATAGCTGAATGCTGTTTTGTACATTTCATTATCAAAATATGATCTGGTATGGTCCATATATCTCAGTCACATTATGTTCTTGTATATATTTACCTTCAAAATATCACTGCCAATCATCACCTTTGTTATAAACTGTTCATTACTGCTGGAAATGTATTATCCAATCTCCAGAAACCCAATTGTTAATGCAAAATTAGCCATTGAAATTCTCCTCTAATTCGATTTTCAAGTTTGCTGACGACACCACCGTAGTGGGTCGGATCTCAAATGACGATGAGACAGAGTACAGGAATGAGATAGAGAAACTGGTGCGGCAACAATAATCTCTCCTTCAATGTCAACAAAATGAAGGAGTTGTCACCGACTTCAGGAAGCATAAAGGAGAACATGCTCCTGTCTACGTCAATGGGTCGAGAGCTTCAAGTTTTTAGGTGCCCAAATCACCAACAACATGTCCTGGTACCCCCCCCCCCCCCCCCCCCCCCCTCCACCATGCCAACACTATAGTTTAGGAAGTCCACCAATGCCTCTACTTTCTGAGAAGACTAAGGAAATTTGGCATGTCCGCTATGACTCTCACCAACTTTTACAGATGTACCATAGAAATTGGTTGGTCATTGGCCTCGATGCTCTCATGCACTGATTCCAGAAGCTCCAATTCCTAATGCAGATATTCCAACCACTATGAAAACCACCCCTGGCTCTTCTTGAGTCAAATTGAATTGTGTTTTTGGAAATGTTCTCTTTGCCAAGTTTGTGTGCTTTTGACCTTAAACGATTTGAAAATGTTGAGGTTTTAAACTGTTTAGGATTTTCTTCCATTGCTATTGTTCCTGAATGGGAGTCTTTATAAGATCTCATTCTGTGAGGTGGGAGGAGGGGAGGGGAGAAGGGGCAATTGGAGCTGGCAGACGCTGAATAAGAGGAAGCAGCAACGGCGAGATCTTTCCCATGGCTCGGAACCATTCTCAGTTCTCTAAAAGCTGTCGCACAATGGGATTGTGGAGATGAATCAGCTTTGACTGAATTTGTAACTTTAAAGGTGGTGAATGTTGAAGTGGAAATTTTCCTGTTTCTTGACTGTGGTAGAAAGACTCAACAAAGTTCATTCCAACAATATAATTGTCTTTCTTATTTACAAAACACTGCATGCAGTATTGGGAAAAATTTGAGTTCAGAGAGCCATCATTACAACTTGTTAATTCTTCCTCCTGTCCATCCTTACATAAAGAATCAGTTCAGTGTTTATAAATAATGATTATCAGTTTGTGTGACTAGAGTTTATTCAGAAATGTGATCAGTAATAGTGTCATAAGCAATGTCATAAATCATGGTACAACCTGCAGACCTCCTAGAACTCTTTGTCTCATCAGTCATACCTTTATCTTGTCCTTTGATAGAACAGAAGAAGGTTGGTGACTCCTTCACCCCTGACCTTATTATACTCATACAGCCCTAGGTTATGCAGAATCAGCCTTATCAGGTCTTGACCTTCTCCGGTCTTATTCATGTCTTAGATTAGACAGAATCAGTTTTCCTTATTTTGTACCAAATACTTGACCAATTTTCCCATCATGCCATTACTTCATTCATACAACTTTACAGTGAAAGAGTAAAATCAGACAGAGTTCAGATTTCAACCGCTACTTCTAATGATCAGACTTGGGGGGATAACAGTCTAGTAGCTGTCATGGCCAATCACCTTTGGGTAAAGTTCTGGACAGGCCCAGCTTTATGGAGCTATATGTCAGTGTGTGAAATTCTGTATGTCAGTGTGTGAAATTCTGTATGTCAGTGTGTGAAATTCTGCTTTCCACTCCTCCCTTACAGAAAATAGCAGCTAGTGTCACACAGACTGCCAGCCCAGCACCCAGTCTGTCTCACATTAGAACATAGGACATAGAAAAACTACAGCACAAACAGGCCCTTTGGCCCACAAGTTGCACCGATATCGGCACAAATAGTGACTCTTTTGATTAATTGAATCAGTAAAATCTAAAAATTCAGGAAGATAGAAATCTGCATTGAACAAGATCCATAGTTAACCACTTAAAGAAGCAGATGAAATAATGATTAATATAATGCAGCTCGGTGCTTTGAGTTTCTGTATTCTTCACTCAGACTCGTGATTACCTAACCTTCAGTTAGCTCTCATCTCTGCTCCTAGGCTGATTATCTTTAAGTGTCCCTTCAGCATCTTCTACATTGTGGCGTATTGATCCCTTGATCATTTACACAATCAGATGTGTGAGCAATTTCAAAAGCTGCATTGACACAGGATGGAGTAGTTGGAATATAGTTTTCAATTCTGGTTGCCACACTACCAGAAGGATGTGGAGGCTTTGGAGAGGGTACAGAAAAGATTAACCAGGATGTTGCCTGGTTTGGAGAGCATTAGTGATGAGGAGGGGTTGGAGAAACTTGGTTTGTTCTCAATGAAAAGACAGAGGTTGAGGGGCAACCTGATAGAGGTCTACAAGGTTATGAGGGACATGGACAGAGTGGATAGTCAAAAGCTTTTCCCAGGGTGAGAGAGTCAATCACTAGGGGCCACAGGTTTAAGGTGTGAGCGGCAAGGTTTAAAAGGGATGTATGAGGCAGATTTTTTTACACTGAAAGTAGTGGATGTCTGAAACTCATTACTGGGAAGGTAGTGAAGCAGATACGATAGTGACTTTTAAGGGGCATCTTGACAAATACATGAATAGGATGGGAATAGAGGGATATGGTTCCCAGAAGGGTTGGGGGTTTTGGTTAAGACGGGCAGCATGGTCGGTGCAGGCTTGGAGGGGCCGAAGGGCCTGTTCTGTGCTGTAATTTTCTTTGTTCTTTATTCTTTGGATCACATTCTATTCCTCAAAGTGGGGTACAATAACAGAGGTACCAACAAGGAAGAAAGGAATTTTAAAAAGATCAAAAATACCAAAATCAAAACTGTGACTAATTTTAAAATTATTTTTCTGCTCACGTGAAATCCTGAAACAATCTCTGAGGAGAAATGGACTTGAGGACTCCTTTATAGCTGGTGCTGTTCGACCAGGATTCACATCACTGCCAAGTCACAAACAGCCTCTAATCAGTCAGGTTTCTCATACATTCACATCCAATTAATTAAACGTGTTCATTATCACAGAGCCACATTAAGAGATGGGTGAGATCCTGCATGGATATTTCTCATCAGTATTTACTGATTAGTATTGAGAAAAATATGGATGTTAGGGAACGTGGGGAATTAAATATTGATGTCATGAGGAGTGTACATATTATAGAGAAGGAGGTGCTGGAAGTCCTAAAGCTCATCAAGGTAGATAAATCTGCAGAACCTGATGAAGTGTATCCCAGGATATTGTGTGAGGCTAGGGAGGAAATTATGGGTTCCCTAGCCGAGATATTTGAATCGTCGACAGTCACAGGTGAAGTGCCTGAAGATTGGAGAGTGGCAAATGTTGTGCCTTTGTTTAAAAAGGGCTGCGGGAAAAGCCTGGGAACGACAGGCCAGTGAACCTCACATCTGCAGTGGGTAAATTGTTGGAAGGTATTTTGAGAGACAGGATCTACAGGCATTTAGAGACGCAAGGACTGATTAGGGACAATCAGCATGGCTTTGTGAATGGAAAATCATGTCTTACAAACTTAATTGAGTTTTTCAAGAAGGTAGATGAGGGAGTGCAGTTGATGTTGTCTAAACAGACTTTAGCAAAGACTTTGACAAGATACAGCATGGCAAGTTGTTGTACAAAGTTAAATCTCACAGAATCCAGGTGAGTTGTCAAACTGAATACAGAATTGGCTTCTTGACAGAAGCCAGAGGATGGTTGTAAAAAGTTGTTTTCCAAACTGGAGACCTGTGACCAGCGGTGTGCCTCAGTGATCAGTGCTAGGCCCACTGTTACTTGTCATTGATATCAATGATTTGGATGAGAATATAGGGGGCATAGTTAGTAAGTTTGCAGATGACACCAAGAATTGGTGGCATGGTGGACAGTGAGGAAGATTATCTCCAATTGCAGCGAGATCTTGATTATTTGGGCCAGTGGGCTGACGAATGGCAGATGGAGTTTAATTTAGATAAATGTGAGGTGATGCATTTTGGTAGGTTGAACCAGGGCAGGACTTACTCAGTTAATGGTAGGGCGTTGGGGAGAGTTACAGAACAAAGAGATTTAGGGGTACCTATTCATAGCTCCTTGAAAGTGGAGCCAGAGTGGTGAAGAAGGCATTCGGCATGCTTGGTTTCATCGGTCAGAACATTGAATGCAGGAGTTGGGACATCTTATTGAAGTTGTACAAGACATTAGTAAGGCCATACGTGGAATACTGTGTGCAGTTCTGGTCACCCTATTATAGAAAGGATATCATTAAACTAGAAAGATGCAGAAAAGATTTAGTAGGATGCTACTGGGACTTGATGGATTGAGTTATAAGGGGAGACTGAAGAGACTGGGACTTTTTTTTCTCTGGAGCGTAGGAGGCTGAGGGGGTGATCTTATAGAGATCTATAAAATAATGAGGGGCACAGATCACTAGATAGTCAATATCTTTTCCCAAAGGTAAGGGAGTCTAAACCTAGAAGGCATAGGTTTAAGGTGAGAGGGGAGAGATACAAAAGTGTCCAGAGGGGCAATTTTTTCACACTGAGGGTGGTGAGAACAAGCTGCCAGAGATAGTAAAGGCAGCTACAATTTTATCTTTTAAAAAGTATTCAGACAATTACATTGAGGGGTGGGGCATTGCGGGGGTCAGGGGGAGAGGAGGGAGGGATGGGGAAGAGAAGGTGCGGTGGGGAGGGTGGTCAGGACAACCTGCTGTATTTATAGGAAAAGGGTATTGGTGACTGGTCAACCAGGAACAGAACAGTGTTGATATGTCTGAATCAGGCATTCAGTAAAACTCTGTCTGTCAGTTACTGAGTAAAGCAGGTCGCAGCTTTGTGGAGGAAGTATTTGATTTTCAATACTGAGTAATAATTTATCTTATATCAACTTAGGATTTATACAATTTCTGTTCTAGTCATTGTTTCAACTGACTAATTTAAATCCAAATGTAATATTGTCTTTAATTTGTTCAGATTCTGAATGTTTTCTAACTGAGACCTCTTATCTAATCTCTGTCATATTTACACAAAGTCCAACATGGTAGCCTCATCTTTCCAAATTACCAAATTCCTTGAAATGATCATTTTTTTTTATATATTGTCTCATCCTGAATATAAATGGCCAATAACTGAATTGGAATTCGATATTTTCTAATCCACCAATTAAGGGAATTCTCAGGCCCCCTTTCTGTTTCCTTCACAAAACTGTTGACTGTAATTTGGTCTCGTTGCTCCTGCGTGACCTTACTTCCTTCGTGAAGGATTAATAAAGATTTGCTTCCAATCTTCCACTTTGAGATCGACAAAATTTTGCTTTTTGAAGGTGCAAAGATCACTTGCTTTGCATTCAGGTAGTGTTTCAACTTGAATACAGCCTATTGACATGTATCTGAGGGCAAGACAGTCCGCAGCCTCGGAGCTGTGTTTGCATGGTCACCGAGTGAGTAACGTAACCACATTGAATGAACTGTTCAATGGAAGCAGAAGATTTTCATAAACAAGCTGCAGTGCCAATTCCCTTCCCCTAATGATGAAAGTGTGGGGAAATCAATGAGTTAACAGTGACGTTAAATTGTATCAAATTCACTTGATGTTTCAGATTGTGATGGCAGTGACTGGCAGTAATGTCAGATTATCAGTTAATGAACAATCATTAAAATGTTGTCCCCATGCTGTTACCTAATAGATAAATAAATTATCTGTTTGTAGCGATTGATCATTGTTGGAACATCAGCACTGTAAGGAATTTGCTGTTAATATTTGGGTTGCACACACGATAAGTTGTCTCTGATCTGAACCTGATGTAATTTTAAAGTTATGATCTGATTATATTTGTGAATCAGAAAACGGGACTGAAAGGGTTAACTTTCTTGTCTTTAAGCTTTGAGAGGGGAAAGTAACATGTTAACTTTTCACACACTATTCCTCACATTAACACAAATTCATTCCAGCCTTATTAGTCCTAAAGGAAACTTGGGTTCGGATCAATGTTAGACAAACATTCAGACTGTGTTAGTGTGTGAATAATCCATCGTTTCTCTGACTGGTATTTCCTGCACTCACTGGCCTAAGATAAAACCAGAACAGAGATCCTTCACAAATACAATAAGGTCATAACTTTATAAAAATGCATCAAAATAAAGTCAGTAATCTCAAATCACTTCTGCAACAATTACTGAATTAATTTCAAACTTATTCCACACAATCCCACCACACCCTTACCACCCTCAACAACCCCCCCCCACCCCCTCACTCCCCCACCCTCCATACCCCAATCCCACCATCCCCCATGCCCACTCACTCCCCCACCCCCACACCTCTCACTCCCCCACTCATCCCCCACGTTCCAACCCCCCAACCATCCCCTCCACCTACCCCCTCACCCACCCACCTATCCAGCCCCTCATTCCCCCAGCCCCACCCTCCACCTCACCTCACCCCCCAACCCAACTCTCCACCCCCTCACCTCTTACCATCCCCTCAGTCATACCCCTTCACTTATCCCCTTCTACCCTTCCTCCCTCACTCCCTCAACCACCCACCCCCTCACCCACTCCCCCACTCATCCCCTTACCCACCTCCTCACCCACCCGCTCATCCACTCAGATTTTGGATTTTAGACATCCTGATAGGTTAGAAACAGGTTTATCTGCAATAATTGGAATTGGTGATGTTTCCGTGGCAACCTTCAGGATCACAAAGATTTAATTCCTGGTTTATCACAATAATAACTCTGATGTCCAATGGTCTTTCAATGGAATTTGAGTGGTGCAATTGAATTATTTTAATTTGCCAGAGATTTAACTCTCTACTTGAGCACATGAAAATAATTATGTTTGTTTATTTATTAGTATCACTGATAAGCTTACATTAACACTGCAATGAAGTTACTGTAAGAAACCTCTAGCCGTGACACCCAGAACCTGTTTGGGTTCACTGAGGAAGATTTTAGCACGGCTTCTGCACCTAACCAGCACGTCTTTCAAACTGTGAGAGGAAATCGGAGCGCCCAGAGGAAACCCATACAGACACAGGGAAAATGTGCAAACTCCACACAGACAGTGACCTGAGGCTGGAATTGAACTCAGGATCACTAGTGCTGTGAGGCAACAATGCTAATCACTGTGCCCCTGTGCCACCATATATCCAAAACAATGTTTGTGCTGATTTAAGGAAAATTTATTTTGGGGTTGTTGTGATGACCAAGAAGGATCATTAATACATTGCGCACCCCCCCCCCCCCCCCCCCCCCCCCCCCCCCCCCCCCCCCCCCCCCCCAGGCCCCCACTCCCCAGGCCCCCGCTCCCCAGGCAGGGTTTACCCAGACCGTGGTTGCAGGTTCTGAGGTGAAGACTGTCTGACAGAAGCAGCCTTTCCCTTTGGTGCACAATAGACAGTGTTGCTGACAGGATATTGGAGTTTGGCGTAATCACTACATTGGCAACAAGTTGAAAACAATTCTCTTTTCCTCCACCTTTCCCTCCAGAAAACCTCTGAATGTCAGGGGCCTTCTACAGTAAGAAAAAGCTATGATAACTCTTCTTGGGAAACCCAAGCCCTTTGACATCAGTGGGCAGGCAGGGCCTAGTACACTGAGCGCGTGCGTCACTTTCCCGTGCTAACAGCATTGAAGGAGACAAAAAGCTGGCAAGGGGCTAAATCCAGGATAGGATGAGGTAAAGGCCAATAGGAAGCACTGACCCCAAGGAACACATCGAGTTAAAATCCTTCTTGGGATTAGTCAATTACTACAAAAAGTTTACCCTGAATTAGGGTTTCATGCTGGAACCTTGCTCACTCTGTAACCAAAATACCACAGATGCTGTTGGGAGAGACTTTTCCGAAAGCTAAATTCTCCTCTAACTTATTGGCCCATTTTAAACTTAAGGAAGAACTTGTATTAACTTGTAATGTTTTCCTGTACGGAGTTGGTGCTGGGAAGATGGAATGGAGAAGCCCATCGCATTTGCCTCCTGGACTTTTCCAGATGCAGAGCGACAATATTCTCACATTGAAAAGGAAGGGTTAGCTGTTGTATTTGGAGTGAAGACATTCCATCAATACGTCTGCAGTCAACAGTTTTTTATAGTTACCAATCACTGCTGAGCTTCTTCAAAGAGAACAAAGCAACTCCCCCATCAACCCTGCTCAGATACAGCACTGGGCTTGTTATTGGCGGCCAGTGGATACCTTCTGGAGTGCTGCCCTGGAACCTGGATTGCTAATTCCGGGGGATTGCTAATACGAGTCTTGGAGAACAGAATTCTCTGTTGGCCTCGGGTGGGATCGTACAAACTTCAGGTGGACATGCCGTTAAAATTCCGCCCTGAAACACCTCCTTTTGCCCACAAGCCTGGCCGCTTAACCAATACTGGAAGATATGGTGATGACCCCTGAACCTTTTGGAGAACTTGCCAGTGTCAGGGAGGCAGAGTAAAGCCTGGATTCAAAAAGGGTCCAGATGGGATTTTCCAGCTGCACTCGCTCCGAAACTGGAAAATCCCGTTAGGCCAATGGACCTTTCCATGGTCTGCCCCTCACCCGCTACAATTGCCGCGGTGAGCAGGAAAATTCACCCCGTTATCTAAAATCACAATCTTACCCGGGGGATTCCAAGGACAACACTCTGAAGAAATGGAAACCCAACCTCATTAAGGAAGCTGAACTTGGTGTTGAGTACCTGACCATCCTTCGGGGTCAGAGTAATTGTTCTACTCCCAGGACAATGTCCAATATTAACAGAGCTACATGTGACCAGCCATGAGTATCCAGAATGAAGATACTGGCCAGACCAGTACGGTGACTCTGGCTGGTGCAGAGATAGAACCTGGGTAAGGAAATCAACCTCAGTCTCCCAACAGCCATGGGAATGGCCAGGCAGGCTCTGGGCGTGTGTACGTGCGGACTTTGCAGGCCCTGGGCATGTGTACACATGGACTTTACAGGCCCTGGGCGTGTGTACATGCGGACTTTGCAGGCCCTGGGCGTGTGTACATGCGGACTTTGCAGGCTCTGGGCATGTGTACACGCAGGCTTTGCAGGCCCTGGGCGTGTGTACATGCGGACTTTGCAGGCTCTGGGTGTATGTATATGCGGGCTTTGCAGGCCCTGGGCGTGTGTACATGCGGACTTTGCAGATCCCTTCAAGGGTTCCAGACCAGGAGGTCCAAACCTTTAAAAATCTCCTGAATAAACAACCAGTGACATCCATGGGGAGTAAACGGGTTGGATTTTTGTTCGATTACAGGATCACATCACACATCACAGCAGATGTTCTTCTAGCCACCCTGTTGCTGGGATGACAGTTTCTGGTCAGATTGAGCTGATTATTCCTAAATTTGGTGGCGGGGGGGCGGAGTTCCAACAGGGAAACCAATAAGAAACCTTGGTTCTGCAGAGACAGAAAGAACTTTTGCAACAGATGATCTGATTCGTGTGTGGAATTTCAGCGATTGTCCCAGGTGGTACCCTGGGATAATTTTGGAGAGAACAGGGTAAAATCCAAACATCCTAAAGAACCACTTCAGGGTCAACAAGTCTGTGCCTAAGCTACCCCCACCACTCACCATGGCGATGGCAGCTTGTAGTGCTTGAAGCTGAATCCGTGTTGCCCCTCTGGATAGCGAAGGTACTGACCCAGAGATGGAGGCTGAAGTAGAACCTGAGGAGGAATCCATAACGGTAATGTTTCAGATCAGTTTACACCACCTGACCCAATCCTGCCTTCAACAAACCTCTGAGAGTGATGGAGAGGACCTCCTCACAGTGGGGGTGCTGGGAGAGATGCAGACTCAAGGAAAGAGGGATGTTATGACCACAAAGACCATGGAGTATCATCAATCAATCCCCCTGTAAGCTTCGTGGAGTATGAGCTGCCTTATTGAGTGAGTAGAGGTTCAGCCAATGGGAAAGCGCTAATGGGAGTTCCTCAGTCTTTCACTTTGCCTGGGGATGTGGGTCCCCAGGTGAAGATGGAGACGTACAAAATACTTTGTAGGCAAAGTATTGGAGAGAATTATTAGGGATAGGATTTATAGTTATTTAGAGAGAAATGAATTGATTGGGGATAGTCAGCATGGTTTTGTGAAGGGTAGGTCGTGCCTTACTAACCTTATTGAGTTTTTTGAAAAAGTGACCAAAGAGGTGGATGGGGGTAAGGCAGTTGATGTGGTATATATGGTCTTTAGTAAGGCGTTCGATAAGGTGGCACATGGAAGGCTTCTGCAGAAAATGCAGATGTATGGGATTGAGGGTGATTTAGCTAATTGGATTAGGAATTGGCTAGCAGATAGAAGACAGAGGGTGGTGGTTGATGGGAGATATTCATCGTGGAGTTCGGTGACAAGTGGTGTACCTCAGGGGTCTGTTTTGGGGCCCCTGCTGTTTGTAAGTTTTATAAATGATCTGGATGAGGGTATTGAAGGATGGATTAGTAAATTTGCGGATGACGCCAAAGTCGGTGGAGTGGTAGATAGTGAAGAGGGGTGTTATAGTTTGCAGAGAGACTTGGACAAGTTGCAGAGCTGGGCCGAGAGGTGGCAAATGGAGTTTAATGTGGAAAAGTGTGAGGTAATGCACTATGGCAGAAATAATAAATGTGTAGAGTATAGGGCTAATGGTAGGATTCTTAGTAGTGTTGATGAACAGAGGGATCTTGGTGTGTATGTGCATAGATCCCTGAAAGTAGGCAGTCAAGTCGATAAGGTTGTTAAGAAGGCATATGGAGTCTTAGCTTTTATTGGTAGTGGGATTGAATTTCGGAGCCGCAACGTCATGTTGCAACTGTACAAAACTCTAGTGCGGCCGCACTTGGAGTATTGTGTGCAGTTCTGGTCCCCGCATTATAAGGAAGATGTGGAGGCATTGGAGAGGGTACAGAGGAGGTTTACCAGGATGTTGCCTGGTATGGAGGGCAGGTCTTATGAGGAGAGGCTGAGGGATTTGAGGTTGTTTTCTTTAGAAAGAAGGCGGCTAAGAGGAGACCTTATTGAAACATATAAGATGATTAGAGGTTTAGATAGGGTGGACAGTGATAGCCTTTTTCCTCGGATGGAGAAAGCTTGCATGAGGGGACACAGCTTTAAATTAAGGGGTGGTGGTTTTAGGACGGATGTCAGAGGTAGGTTCTTTACCCAGAGGGTGGTTAGGGAGTGGAATTCCCTGCCTGCGTCAGTTGTAGATGCACCAAGTTTGGTGGCGTTTAAGAGGTTAGTAGATAAGTTTATGGATGAAAAGGGAATGGTTTAGGTTAGAGGGTCACTGCTTTTTCCTAATTGGTCGGCGCAACATCGAAGGTCGAAGGGCCTGTTCTGCGCTGTAATGTTCTATGTTCTACATCTCCACAGCTGGAGGAACACTGTGGGTGTGGCCTTTTCCATTGGTGCGCAGTAACATGTGCTGGTGAGAGGAAACTGATGTTTGACTAAATTACTGCAGGGGAATTTCTGTGAACCCAAGGGAGGTGCATTTATAATCTAACTTAAAAAATGGATGAACTAGCTGAATAAAATTTCAATCTAACTCAAAACACACCATAGACAGTTCCAATATTTTGCAAATCTAAATACAGCACTGGATATAACAGTCCGCTTCCAGCTTGTGATGGAAGTCATCCGCTGCTGGGAAGAATAGGAGAAAAGCCAAGATCTGTAAGAAATAGTGAGGAGGCAGAAGTGCTGCAATGATTGGTGATTTTAACACTGGGAAGTTGAGCTGAGGAGAACCAAGAGAAGAAAATTCATGAAATCACGAAACTCTTAATGAGAATGCAGTACAATCACGTTAACATTGCCCTAGAGGACAGGCAGATCTTGCAAGTAATGTGTCAGACTAAACGGTAAAAGAGCAAAGTTTGGCTGGATGCTTTTGAAGAATGAAACAAAGATCTATTGGCCTCAAGGCTCCTCATATTATGTAATGTGTTAGTTGATTCAAATGAATAATGTTTGTAGACATTGAACCAGCTCATTATGGTCTGTGCTGGAAATAAAGGCTTTGTCTCTTCAAGCATCAGTTTTCACTTAGGACAGAAGGAATGTAAATAAATGTGTAATCCATTTGTCATCATTGGAGTTCAGTGATTAATTCTGTAAATTTAAACCAGTCAGTGATTTCTATCGTGCTGAAAGCATGTTGCATTTATTTTGCACTGTGGCTGACTATTGTGGACAACATAGTTTGAATATTAGTGCCAAAGGAAGAATGACCAATGATGGGAATGTTCTCTTCTCTCGTATGGCTCTTTCTGTTTGTTCTGCCGGAGCTGCAGTGAGAACAAAATGAGTGAAAGAAAGATTAAAAGTGTATTAGAAACAGCATTATGGACTGTTAAAACAATAACAAGGCAAATCCATTGTTTGTAAGTTCACCCAGAATCTTGGAATAATTGTGACTCTTTGAAGCTAATATCTGTTCAGTATTTAAGGGAAAAGCAATGAATTGTAAAATTGTTTTTTGCAAAGGGTGGCTGTGTTAATCACCAAGACACTCTGATCATCTCCACTGCTTCAGGTGTCTACAGGGGAGACACAAATCCACACTGAATTGGAATAGCTTTGGAGGAATCCTGGAAAAATATCATTTTGGTACAAGATATAATTTCGATGCTAGAGGGAATTTTTTCACACAGAGGGTGGTGGGGGTATGGAATGCACTGCCAAGTAAAGTGGTGGAGGCAGGCACTCTGGAGTTATTTAAGAAATACTTAGATGGGCACATGAGCAGAATGGGAATGGAGGGGTATAGAAAACTGATTTAAAATAGGGATCATGAGCCTTGGGAGTCCCTGGGAAGTGTGTAAATAGATGATGATATTGATGTATTTGTTTTTATCCTATAGGTGCTTTGGTCCACCTTGTTGTCTAACGAGGGGCATACACGCGATGGGTCGTGAGAGGGCTGCTCTTGGATTTTTTTCAAGAGTATCCTCGTGCTTCACGTCATTAGTGTAAGCTTGACCTGGACCATTTGATGGGCAACACGACAGCTTAGTGACTATCGCTATGCTGTGCAGATACATGGATTTGGGCCTGTGTCTGTGGGAGTTTGCGCATTCTCCCCGTGCTTGCTTGGGTTTTTTCCAGGAGCTCCGGTTTCCTCCCACATCCCAAAGATGTGCTCTTAGGCTAATTGGCAAAACAAATTCTCCCTAAATGGTCTCAAATTTGGTTTTTAATCCTTAGATCTATAAACATGGACAGGGATCGTGGGTAGAGGTGGGAACATCGGGATGACGGTGCGGGCTCGTTGGGCCGAGGGGCCTGTTTCCCGTGCTGTTTTGTTCTTTGTTATTTGTTCTTTAAGATGTTTTGAATTAAACAGAAAACATACTTTAAACTTCCTGTTATGTTGTAGCTGCTATGTTGGAATCAGATCACTGGGTGTTCTCTCCCTGTGTGCCTTCCCACACTTGTGTGAATCACAGAATTGCCTTTGCATAAATGTTACATCTATCTGTTCATCAATTCTCTCTTTCACACATTGCCCTCCTCCTACATTGCTCCATCCATTGATTCACTAAACCTCCCACAATGGCTTTCCTTGCTCTCTCTCAGATGCACTTATTTATCTGAAAGAATTCCATGTTATAACATCACAAACCAGCGGTTGTAAATGCAGATTCTCTCTAACAAGCCTTTTCAAAGCAATGTTTTTTGGTCAGTAATGTTATTCAAAATCAACAAAGTAAATCCTCACAGTATAGTTCCTATTCGATGTCATTTTGGACCAGCTACAGGAGGGGAAAATGCTCAGTTCTGCAGATCTGACTGTAACGCACGGACTTCAGATTGAAATATACCTGCAGCTCCCTCACTAGCTCAGCAAGGCAGTGAATGGCTGAGAATGCATAAATAGGTGGTTCTTAGCTTCCATCTCCACACTGCATTGAGTCACCAAACATCAACCTGGCTGTTTGGAAAGAAGCTGGTATATCCCAGTGATTGACAGAAGAGAGTGTTTGGTCAATAAGTCCCCTGGGCCAGATAGGATATATCCTCAGATTCTTTGGGAAGCAAGGGATGAGATTGCAGAGCCTTTAGCTTTGATCTTTGGGTCCACACTGTCCACAGGGATAGTGCCAGAGGACTGGAGAGTGGCAAATGTTGTTTCCATCTTCAAGAAAGGAAATAGGAATGACTCTGGTAATTATAGGCCGGTTAATCTTCCTTCGGTGGTCGGTAAGTTAATGGAAAGGGTCCTGAGAGAGAGGATTTATGACCATTTGGAAAGATGCAGCTTAATCCAGGATAGTTAGCATTGGTTTCATGAGGTGTAAGTCCTGCCTCTCAGATTTGATTGAATTCTTTGAGGAAGTAACTAAGTGTGTAGATGAAGGTAGAGCAGTTGATGTCGTATACATGGATTTTACTAAGGCGTTTGATAAGTTTCTACATGGGAGGCTCATGAGGAAAATAGGGAGGTATGGGATAGAAGAAAATTTGGCCAATTGGATAAGTAACTGGCTGTCTCATAGAGGTCATAATGTAGAGGTGTTGACGTTGGACTGGGGTAAACTCAGTAAGAGGTCTGACAACACCAATTTTAAATCCAACCGATTTATTTGATAGTAAACTTGCTAGCTTTCGGCATTTGTGCCTTCGTCAGGCGAATGAGGTGTTCTGGTCTCCAAAAGCACACATATCAGCACAGCAGCACAGACAGTTTACAGATTGCTGATTAGAATGCAAATCCTTACAACTAACCTGTTATTCAAATCTTAAAGTGGCTAACATTGTGAGTGGAAGGAGCACTGAGCACAGGTTAGAGAGATGTGTATTGTCTCCAGACAGCACAGTAAGTGAGGTTTTTTGCTAACCAGGCAAGTCATGGGGGTTACAGATAGTGTGACATGAAGCCAAGATCCCTGTTAAGACCGTCCTCATGTGTGCGGAACTTGGCTATCAGTCTCTGCTCAGTGCTCTGCGCTGTTGTGTGTCGTGAAGGCCCCCTTGAAGAACATTTACCCGAAGGTCGGAGGCCGAATGCCTGTGACTGCTAAAGTGTTCACCCACAGGAAGGGAACTGTTTTGCCTAGTGATTGTTGAGCGATGTTCATTCATCCACTGTTGTAGTATCTGCATGGTCTCCCCAATGTACCATGCTTCGGGACATCCTTTCTTGCAACATATTAGATAGACAACGTT
Organism: Sphyrna mokarran; assembly: GCA_024679065.1. Classification (NCBI taxonomy): domain Eukaryota; kingdom Metazoa; phylum Chordata; class Chondrichthyes; order Carcharhiniformes; family Carcharhinidae; genus Sphyrna; species Sphyrna mokarran. The sequence goes on along the minus strand of JAGIQG010000024.1, from coordinate 1,219,761 downwards.
GGCCGAGTTGCAAGAATATGTACCGTGTACCTGGTGAATGGTATTCTCACGTGTGATGATGTCATCCATGTCGATGATCCGGTATGTCTTGCAGAGGTTGCTGTGGCAGGGTTGTGTGGTATTGTGGTCACTGTTCTCCTGAAGATTGGGTAGTTTGCTGCGAACAATGGTCTGTTTGAGGTTGCGCAGTTGTCTGAAGGCGAAAAGTGGGGGTTGGGGGGTGGCCCTAGCGAGATTGGGGAGACCATGCAGACACTACGACAGCAGATGAATGAACATCGCTCAACAATCACTAGGCAAAACAGTTCCCTTCCTGTGGGTGAACACTTCAGCAGTCATGGGCATTCGGCCTCTGACCTTCAGGTAAATGTTCTTCAAGGGGGCCTTCATGACACACAACAGCGCAGAGCCACTGAGCAGAGACTGATAGCCAAGTTCCGCACACATGAGGACAGTCTTAACAGGGATCTTGGCTTCATGTCACACTATCTGTAACCCCCATGACTTGCCTGGGTTAGCAAAAAACCTCACTTACTGTGCTGTCTGGAGACAATACACATCTCTCTAACCTGTGCTCAGTGCTCCTTCCACTCACAATGTTAGCCACTTTAAGATTTGAATAACAGGTTAGTTGTAAGGATTTGCATTCTAATCAGCAATCTGTAAACTGTCTGTGCTGCTGTGCTGATATGTGTGCTTTTGGAGACCAGAACACCTCATTCGCCTGACGAAGGCACAAATGCCGAAAGCTAGCAAGTTTACTATCAAATAAATCGGTTGGATTTAAAATTGGTGTTGTCAGACCTCTTACTGTCTCATAGAAGACAGAAGGTAGTGGTGGAGGGAAAGTTTTCAGACTGGAAGCCAGTTACCAGCGGGTGTACCACAGGGATCAGTGCTGGGTCCTCTGGTGATTTTTATCAATGACTTGGAAGAGAGGGCTGAAGGGTGGGTTAGTAAAATTGATGATAACACCAAGATTGGTAAGTAGTGGATGAGATGGACTGCAAAGAGACGTTGATAGGATACAGAGCTGGGCTGAAAAGTGGCAGATGGAGTTTAACCCTGATAAATGTGAGGTTATTTTGTTAGGACAAACTTGAATGTGGATTACAAGGTCAAGGTTCTGAGGAATGTGGAGGAACAGAGAGATCTTGGGGTTCATATCCACAGATCTCTCAAGGTTGCCACTCAAGAAGGCTTATAATGTGTTAGCGTTTATTAACAAGGGATTTGAGATTAAGAGTTATGCGGTTGTGCTGCAATTGTACAGACCTTGGTGAGACCACATTTGGAATACTGTGTGTAGTTCTGGTCACCTCATTATAAGAAAGATGTGGAAGCATTGGAGTGGACATAGCTTTAAATTGAAGGGTGATAATTATCGGATGGATGTCAGAGGTATGTTCTTTACTCAGAGGGTAGTAAGAGCGTGGAATGCCCTGCCTGCAGCAGTTGTGGACTCGCCAACTTTAAGGGCATTCAAATGGTCAGTGGATAGCCATATAGATAACATTGGAATAGGTTAGGTTAGGGGGTCACTGGTTGGTGCAACATTGAGGGCCAAAGGGCCTGTACTGCGGTGTAATGTTCTATATTCCAGAATGCACAGGAGATTTACCAGGATTCTGCCTGGTTTGGAGGATAGGTCTTATGAGGAAAGATTGAGGGAGCTGGGGCTTTTCTCTTTAGAGCACAAGAGGATGAGAGGTGACTTAATAGAAATTTATAAGGTGATGAGTGGAATAGATAGAGTGGATGTGCAGAGACTATTTCCTTGGGTGGATGTAGCTGTTACTAGGGGGCATAACCAAAAGGTTCATGGTGGGAGATATAGGAGGGATGTCTGAGGTAGATTCTTTACTCAGAGAGTGGTTGGCATGTAGAATGTACTGCCTGCTGTGATGGCGGACTCCAACACTTTAGGAACTTTCAAGCAGTTATTGGATAGGAACATGGAGCACACCAGAATAATATGGAGTGGGATAGCTTGATCTTGGGTTTGGACATAGCTCAGCACAACATTGAGGGCCGAAGGGCCTGTACTGTGCTGTACTATTCTATTGGACAAGTTGCAGAGTTGGGCCAAGACGTGGCAAATGGAGTTTAATGCAGAAAAGTGTGAGGTAATTCACTTTGGCAGGAATAACAAATGTGTAGAGTATAGGGCTAATGGTAGAACTCTTAATAGTGTTGATGAACAGAGGGATCTTGGTGTATATGTGCATAGATCCCTGAAAGTTGGCAATCAAGTCGATAAGGTTGTTAAGTAGGCACACAGAGTCTTAGCTTTTATTGGTAGGGGGATTGAATTTCGGAGCTGCAACATCATGTTGCAACTTACAAAACTCTAGTGCGGCCGCACTTGGAGTATTATGTACAGTTCTGGTCCCCGTGTTATAAGAAAGATGTGGAGGCATTGGAGAGGGTACAGAGGAGGTTTACCAGGATGTTGCCTGGTATGGAGGGCAGGTCTTATGAAGAGAGGCTGAGGATTTGAGGTTGTTTTCGTTAGAAAGAAGGCGGCTAAGAGGAGACCTTATTGAAACATATAAGATGATTAGAGGTTTAGATAGGGTGGACAGTGATAGCCTTTCCTAGATGGAGAAAGCTAGCACGAGGGGACATAGCTTTAATTAAGGTGGTGTTATAGGACGGATGTCAGAGGTAGGTTCTTACCCAGAGGGTGGTTAGGGTATGGAATGCCCTGCCTGCTGCAGTTGTAGATGCGCCAAGTTTGGTGGCGTTTAAGAGGTTAGTAGATAAGTAGTAGAGTTAGTAGGGGTTAGTGATGTAAATGTAGTTATGGAGAACACTGAGGTACAGGGTTGCAAACTGGAAGGTATCGAAGTAGATAGGGAGGATGTACTAGATATTCTCGAGGGTTTGAAGTTGGATAAGTCACCTGGGCCGGACGGGATTTACCCTAGGATTCTCTGGGAGGCAAGAGAGGAGATTGCAGAGCCTCTGGCTCTGATCTTCAGGTCGTCGTTGGTTACGGGTGTGGTTCCGGAGGACTGGAGGATAGCGAATGTGGTCCCATTGTTCAAGAAGGGGAAGAGAGACCTTCCAGGGAATTATAGGCCAGTGAGTCTTACTTCTGTTGTGGGCAAAGTATTGGAGAGAATATTAGGGATAGGATTTATAGTTATTTAGAGAGAAATGAATTGATTGGGGATAGTCAGCATGGTTTTGTGAAGGGTAGGTCGTGCCTTACTAACCTCATTGAGTTTTTTGAAAAGTGACTAAGGAGGTGGATGGGGGTAAGGCGGTTGATGTGGTATATATGGACTTTAGTAAGGCGTTTGATAAGGTGGCCCATGGAAGACTTCTGCAGAAAATGCAGATGTATGGGATAGAGGGTGATTTAGCTAATTGGGTTAGGAATTGGCTAGCAGATAGAAGACAGAGGGTGGTGGTTGATGGGAGATATTCATCTTGGAGTTCGGTGACAAGTAGTGTACCTCAGGGGTCTGTTTTGGGGCCCCTGCTGTTTGTAATTTTTATAAATGATCTGGATGAGGGTATTGAAGGATGGATTAGTAAATTTGCAGATGACACTAAAGTCGGTGGAGTGGTAGATAGTGAAGAGGGGTGTTATAGTTTGCAGAGGGACTTGGACAAGTTGCAGAGCTGGGCCGAGAGGTGGCAAATGGAGTTTAATGTGGAAAAGTGTGAGGTAATGCACTATGGCAGAAATAATAAATGTGTAGAGTATAGGGCAAATGGTAGGATTCTTAGTAGTCTAGATGAACAGAGGGATCTTGGTGTGTATGTGCATAGATCCCTGAAAGTAGGCAGTCATGTCGAGAAGGTTGTTAGGAAGGCATATGGAGTCTTGGCTTTTATTGGTAGAGGGATTGAATTTCGGAGCCGCAACGTCATGTTGCAACTGTACAAAACTCTAGTGCGGCCGCACTTGGAGTATTGTGTGCAGTTCTGGTCCCCACATTATAAGAAAGATGTGGAGGCATTGGAGAGGGTACAGAGGAGGTTTACCAGGATGTTGCCTGGTATGGAGGGCAGGTCTTATGAAGAGAGGCTGAGGGATTTGAGGTTGTTTTCGTTAGAAAGGAGGCGGCTAAGAGGGGACCTAATCGAAACATATAAGATGATTAGAGGTTTAGATAGGGTGGACAGTGATAGCCTTTTTCCTAGGATGGAGAAAGCTAGCACGAGGGGACACAGCTTTAAATTAAGGGGTGATAGTTATAGGACGGATATCAGAGGCAGGTTCTTTACCCAAAGGGTGGTTCGGGAGTGGAATGCCCTGCCTGCAGCGGTTGTAGATGCGCCAAGTTTGGTGGCGTTTAAGAGGTTAGTTGATAAGTATATGGAAGAGAAGGGAATGGTTTAGTTTGGAGGGGCATTGCTTTTTATATTGGTCGGCGCAACATCGAGGGCCGAAGGGCCTGTTCTGTGCTGTAATGTTCTATGTTCTATGTTCTATGTTCTATAAGTTTATGGATGAAAAGGAATGGTTTAGGTTAGAGGGTCATTGCTTTTTCTTAATTGGTTGGCGCAACATCGAAGGCCAAAGGGCCCGTTCTGCGCTGTAATGTTCTATATTCTATGTTCTATGTTCTATTATCTCCACACAGGACGGTTAGTGAGATTTTGCAAGTCCAGGCAAGTCACGGGGGTTACAGATAGTGTGACATGAACTTAAAATCTTGGTTGAGACCGTCCTCATGCGCGCGGAACTTGGCTATCAGTTTCTGCTTAGCGCCTCTGTGTTGACGTGTGTCGTGAAGGTTGCCTTGGAGAACACTTACCCAAAGATCAGAGGCCAAATGCCCATGACTGCCGAAGTGCTCCCCAATAGGAAGAGAACACTCTTGCCTGGTGATTGTCGAGCGGTGCTCGTGCATCTGTTGGTGTAGCATCTGCATGGTCTCCCCAATGTACCATGCCTCAATCCAGTACCAGTAGCATGTAGCAGTCTATTGATGCAATTTTACAGCTCATCCACTTCATCCTGAACCACAAAGCCTTCACCTTCAACAACCAGTTCTTCATCCAGACACACAGAATAGCCATGGGGACCAAATTCACACTTCAATATGCCAACACCTTCGTGCACAGGTTCAAACAAGACCTCTTCATCGCACAGGACCTTCAACTGATGCTATACACTAGATACATTGATGATACTTTCTTCCTTTGGACTCATGGTGAACAATCACAGAAACAACTACATGATGACATCAACAAGTTCCATCCCAACATCAGGATCACCATGGACTACTCTCTGGAATCAGATGCATTCTTGGACGCACGCATCTCCATCACCGTGTGGAGGCATCCCGGAGCCCAGCATCCTGAGCCCTGATCAGACACCAGCGCCACGGGAGCCACCCACCTCCATCACCCAGGGAAATAGAGTCCGGGTGAGTGCGGGGAGAGGGGGCACCACAGGGCCAGACTGGAGCTGGGGGAGGGGGTGTTTGGAGATGTGTGGATGGAGGAGGGGTAATGGGGCTCGAGGAGGGAGGGTAGTAGGGATCTGGGGGAGGGGTGATGGGAAGGGTTAATAGGGTTCAAGTGAGAAGGGGTAATGAGGCTGTAAGGGGGAGGGTGGATGAGGATCAAGGGGGGAGGGTGGACGAGGATCAAGGGGGGAGGAGTAGTGGGGCTCGGGTGGGAATGGGGTTGGGGAAAGGTCAGGGGTTGGGGGAGGAATAATGGGCTCGAGAAGGGATGGTAACGGTGCTCAGGGGGAGGAGTAGTGGGTTTGGGGGAGGGGTAATGGAGCTCGGGGAGAATAGGGCTGAGGGGGAGGGGAAGGGATAATGGGCTTGAGATGAGAGGTAATGGGGCTGAAGGGGAGGGGTAGTGGGGGGAGGGGTAGTGGAAGGGCAACATGTGAGTGGTAGTAGGGAAAGAGCCAGCAGTGGGAGGGGTAATTGTTTGGGGGCAGTAAAGGGGTATTTGGGTTCAGGGGCAGTAGCACAGAGCCAGGGAAGGAGATAGCTGTCCAGCCTGTGTAACAAGGTGGAGGTGACATTATACTGGATATCTGAAATTACAGAAATGCTCAGTAGGCCTGGACTGTTTAGAAAATATGTTTGCATTCTTTGTTTATATCCACAATAAAATCTTCTGTTGGGGAAAATACAAAAGTACAAGAATACCGCCTCTTACCCACCTGACAGTCAGTGTGGCGAGCTGGGAAAATCATATGCCAGTTGGTTTGTTATCTTCCCAGCCCCTTTTTAATGGTGCAGACCACTTTATACCCAGGAAGAGCTCAAATCACTTAGCGGCAATTTGACTGGATCTTATATCATGACAAGTCCAGCACACGTCGGGTGTCATGATGAGGGAGTATATTGGGGGTCAGCCAGAGACTCATTGGGAAGGTCCAGATACTCTAGTGTGGGCAACCTTTGGTTGGGATGGACATGGGAGTAAATGACACTGATGAAGGGTGGGGAGTGTGTTGCAAAAATGTGGTTGAGTGTTAAAGCATGGCTTAACCCCTGTTTCTCACTGTTATGACACTAAGTTTCTTGGGAAGATGTCACTGTATATTTTCTTGCCTTTTGCTGTTTACGTTGTGCATTTGCATTCAAATATTTTTGATCGAACTCCTGATTGTTTAGACAGGAAGATTTATGGATTTGTACAAATTTTAAAAAACCACGTTAAAGTAAATAATTGCTCCTGTGCAAGTGAACAAACAATGTCATAACAAACTGAATACTGCTCTGTCTGTTAAAATCTGTTTACTTATTTCCATTAAACCTCTGCTTCATTTTCTCTTTATGGAGGACAATCCCAGGTTTTTTTCTTAGTCCAGCCACATAACTCATTCTTTGTATCATTTTTTCTTATGTAAATTCCAGACCCTCTTTTCTGCATCCTAGTTAAAATTCAATATCTGGCAGGTGGGTCATGACTAGTGGTGTTGCACAGAGATTTGTATTGGGATCTCTGCAATTTGAGATGTATATAAATAAATTGGGTGAAAACTTAGATGAGCGGATTAGTAAGCTTGCTGAGAACACAAAGATGGAGTTGTGGACAGTGTTGTCAAATGATGCAGAAGTTGTTCACCAAGATGCTGCCTGGGTTAGAGGGTTTGAGCTATAAGAAGAGGCTGGATAAATTAGGGTTGTTTTGTCTGATGTGGTGGAGGCTAGGGGGAGACCTGATAAGTCTATAAAATTAAGAGAACCATAGGGTAGATTGGATATAGGTAGCACAGTGGTTAGCACTGCTTCCTCACAGCAGCAGGGACTCTGGTTCAATTCTGGCCTCGGGTTGCTGTCTGTGTGGAGTTTGCACATTCTTCCTGTGTCTGCATGGTTTTCCACTTGGTTCTTCCCACACTTCAAAGATGTGCGGGTTAGATTGATTGGTCATGCTAAAATTGATCCTTAGTGTCAGAGGGATTAGCAGGGTAGATATGTGGGGTTATGGGCATGGGGCCTGGGTCAGATTGTTGTTGGTGTAGGCTCAATGGGCTGAATAGACTCCTTCTGCACTGTAGAAATTCTATTCTATTCTCTTATAAGGGCAGTCACCTCAGCACCTCACTGTACCATAAACCCATAGATAATCTCACCACGCTCCACTTCTCTAGCTTCCACTCTAAACACGTTAAAGAAACCATCCCCTACAGACAATCCCTCTGCTCAGATGAGGAAGATCGCTACAGACACCTCCAGACGCTGAAAGATGCCCTCATAAGAAAAGGATTTGGCACTCGACTCATCGATTGACAGATCTGACGTGCCACAGTGAAAAACCAAACCGACCTCCTCAAAAGAGCAAACACAGGACATGGTGGACAGAGTACCCTGTGTCGTCCAGTACTTCCCCGGAGCGGAGTACTGACATCTTCTCCGGAGCCTTCAACATATCATTGAAGACGAACATCTCATCAGGGCCATCCTCACACTCCCACTTCTTGCCTTCAGACAACCGTACAACCTCAAACAGATCATTGTCCACAGCAAACTACCCAACCTTCAGGAGAACAGTGACCACAATACCACACAACCCTGCCACAGCAACCTCGGCAAGACATGCCGGATCATCGATATGGATGACATCATCTCACGTGAGAACACCATTCACCAGGTACACGGTACATACTCTTGCAACGTTGTCTACCTGATACGTTGCAGGAAAGGATGTCCTGAAGCATGGTACATTGGGAGACCATGCAGACACTACGACAATGGATGAATGAACATCGCTCGACAATCACCAGGGAAAACAGTTCCCTTTCTGTTGGTGAACATTTCAGCGGTCACGGGCATTCGGCCTCTGACCTTTGGGTAAATGTTCTCAAGGCTGCTTTCACAATACACAAAAACGCAGAGTCGCTGAGCAGAGACTGATAGACAAGTTCCGCACATATAAGGACAGCCTCAACTAGGATCTTGGGTTCATGTCACACTATCTGTAATCCCCATGACTTGCCTGGGTTTGCAAAATCACACTAATTGTCCTGGCAGGAGACAATACATATCTCTTTAACCTGTGCTTAACACTCTTTCCACTCACACTGTCTGTACCTTTAAGACTTGATTACCTGTAAAGACTCACATTCCAACCATTATTTTGTAAATTGAGTTTTTATAAGCCCTGTTTGTGAACAGAACTCCCATTTATCTGACGAAGAAGCCACAAGTGCGGCCGCACTTGGAGTATTGTGTACAGTTCTGGTTCCTGCATTATAAGAAAGATGTGGAGGCATTGGAGAGGGTACAGAGGAGGTTTACCAGGATGTTGCCAGGTATGGAGGGCAGGTCTTATGAGGAGAGGCTGAGGGATTTGAGGTTGTTTTCGTTAGAAAGAAGGCGGCTAAGAGGAGACCTTATTGAAACATATAAGATGATTAGAGGTTTAGATAGGGTGGACAGTGATAGCCTTTTTCCTAGGATGGAGAAAGCTAGCACGAGGGGACATAGCTTTAAATTAAGGGGTGGTAGTTATAGGACGGATGTCAGAGGTAGGTTCTTTACCCAGAGGGTGGTAAGGGTATGGAATGCCCTGCCTGCTGCAGTTGTAGATGCGCCATGTTTGGTGGCGTTTAAGAGGTTAGAAGATAAGTTTATGGATGAAAAGGGAATGGTTTAGGTTAGAGGGTCATTGCTTTTTCTTAATTGGTTGGAGCAACATCGAAGGCCGAAGGGCCTGTTCTGCGCTGTAATGTTCTATGTTCTATGTTCTGTGTTCTATGTTCATTCTGAAAGCTAGTGACTTTTGCTGCCAAATAAACCTTTTGGACTTTAACCTGGTGTTGTGAGGCTTCTTACTGTGTTCTGTGAGGATCTGATTCAGGCTCAGCTGCACAAGTTGCCACCGCTCGCCATTGGAGGGAGCTGATGATTAATGAGCAGCAGTCGCTGAAGGTTAATGAAAATGTTGAGAGAGAATTAATAAAGCGATTGGGATCCTTGGCTGTATAACTGGAGCATAGACATAGAAACTGCACAAAGCATTCGTTCAACCTCAACCATGATCATAATGAATGGCAGAGCAGCCTCGGAGGGCTGAATGGTCTCCTCCTGCTCCTAGCCTCTATTTTGCAATAGTGTATTGTATCTCACCAGTTCTGTGCATCAAGGATGAGGATACGTTAGAGAAAGTGCAAAAAACATTCACAGGAATGGTTCCAGGGAAGAGAGATTTCAGTTCTGTGAATAGATTGGAGAAGCTGGGACTGTTCCCATGGAGAAGGGGAAGTTGAGAGGAGATTTGATAGAGATATTCAAATCATTAGGGAACTGGAGAGAATCGATAGACAGCAACTGTTCCCACTGGTGAAAGGATGGAGAAGGAGATGACTCAGATTGAAAGTCATTAGTAAAGGAAACGATGTGACATGAGGAGAAACTTTTTCACACAGAGAGTGGTTAGGATCTGGAATGTACTGTCTGAGGGTGTGGTGGAGACAGAGTCACACAGTGAGTGGACAGTGAAGAAAATTATCTCCAATGGGGATCTTGATCAATTGGGTCAGTGGGCTGATGAATGGCAGATGGAGTTTAATTTAGACAAATGCAAGATGATGATTTTGGTAGATTAAACCAGGGCAGAACTTACTCAGTTAGTGGTAGGGCACTGGGGAAAGTTACAGAACAAAGAGATCTAGGGGTGGATGTTCATAGCTCCTTGAAAGTGGAGTCACAGGTGGACAGAGTGGTGATGAAGGCATTCGGCATGCTTGGTTTCATCAGTCAGAACATTGAATACAGGAGTTGGGATATCTTGTTGAAGTTGTACAAGACATTGGTAAGGCCACACTTGGAATACTGTGTGCAGTTCTGGTCACCCTATTATAGAAAGGATATTATTAAACTAGAAAGAGTGCAGAAAACATTTACTAGGATGTTACTGGGACTTAATGGATTGAGTTATAAGGAGAGGCTGGATAGACTAGGACTTTTTTCTCTGAGTGGTGACCTTATAGAGATCTATAAAATAATGAGGGACATACTCAGGGTAGATAATCAATATCTTTTGCCAAAGGTATGGGAGTCTAAAACTAGAGGTTGTAGGTTTAAGATGAGAGAAGAGAGATACAAAAGTGTCCAGAGGGGCAATTTTTTTACACAGAGGGTGGTGAGTGTCTGGAATGAGCTGCCAGAGCAAGTAGTAGAGATGGACACAATTTTATGTTTTAAAAAACATTTCGAAGTTATATGGATCCAATGCATATAGAGAAATATGGGCCAAATGCGGGCAATTGGGATTAGTTTAGGGGTTTTAAAAACAAAAGGACATCATGGACAAGTTGGGCCAAAGGGCCTTTTCCATGCTGTAAACCTCAATGAGTCTATAACTCTGAGTGGTTAGGATCTGGAATGTACTGTCTGAAAGTGTGGTGGAGACAGATTCAATCAAGGCATTTGAAAAAGAATTGGATAATTATCTGAAAATAAATATTGTTAAAGTTACAGGGACAGAGCAGGAGGTGACGCCCAGCAAATTGCTGATTTGAAGATCCATGAGGAGTTGAATGGATCTTCTTCTGTGATGTAGCCAGTCTGTGATTCTCTGATAAGCAACAATTTCATCACAGGCTCCAATCAACAGACAGATGATGGTGAGTGGTCCATATCTAGCAGGCCCCCTGCCCCTTTAGTATAGGGTGGATACAGACAGCAACGGGAACTGCAGCCTGTAGTCCATCTCAACCAGTTACAAATATGATATTAATGGAGATGATTCTTGGTTTGGAACACACAGACATTGTCCTGACTATTGCTTAAAGATTTTGTTCAATAACAAAAAAGACAAAGCTCCTGTAGCAGCAACTCTGAGCCTGTGGATTAGGATTTGAAATGAGATACCAGACACTTCTGCTGAAATTTCTGGCCTCAGCAGTGATTGGAAAGTTCACATTTCAATAATTTTAGCATTGAATAATTGTGCTGGGGTCATTTGAGTGTTTCTATGAATATTGGACGTCGCTTTCTATTGCTTAACTTTTCAGCTGTTCCAAGTCATAAAAGTGGAAGCAAAACAATTTGTTCTTTCAGTTTCCAGAGTTTAAAGAACTAGAAACAATTCAACAAACAATAGTATTAATTGCCTGATAACAAAGGGTATCACCGACTGGTTGAAATGGGAAAATATCTAGAATTAAACCTGGAAACAAACCTCTTAACAGCAAACCTCAATTAATTTGTTAATATTTCTTATGTTAAAAAGTTCATTTGCAGAATCTTGCTAAAAATGTTCCAATCTTTCTATGTTCTATGAAAACCAGAAATTTCTGGAAAAACTCAGGAAGTCTGGCTGCGTCCGTAGAGAGAAAGAAACAGAACTTTTCAAAAATGTTATTCCATCCTTAAAGTTACAAAGCCAATGTGCAGAGTGGACAAGGCAAGCTTTCAATCCATCTCCTTGCTTGCTATAAAACCCACTTCAAATTGAATTCATGGTCCCCACAAGAGAGACAAATAAGATCTGAGCTGACAAGAAAGGTTATTGCATCCCATCCGAGGCTTGATCTAATGCTTGATCTCAATCCATGAAGCAATGAAACAGGCTGATGTTTCAAATCTTCATGCCTCTACTTCAAAGTTGAGGAAGTTTAATATGTATTGGACTCTCTCCGTTGGAAGAAACAAGTGAAGCAAGATCGGGGGTCAGACATGGATGAGAGCTCAGAAGAGATTTGACAAAGATGTCAGGGACATAGACAAAGAGGGTGTTAAAGGCTAAGGAAGCTGTTATTTGTGGTCTGTAGGTCAGATAGCACAATGTGTTAATAGCAGAACAAGGGTCCACACTGAAAATAAAACATGGCAACAAGATGCACACTGAGTCTTGTAGCGGGAAGGGTTTTGGGAAATACACATTTGACGGAACATGATTGTAATTTCCCGGATGTCAGATAGACTCTTTGTACCCATGTTTAACTATAAAGCAATACAGTTATATGTAAACATTTATAATATCGTGAAAAGATCCACTTTTCATTCTGATACAAAGTGGCCTTTTTATCCCTCACTGCTTCAACTACTGATGCAACAAGGTTTTTCAGTTCCTCATTTCCTCCCAATTTCCTCCTTTTTAAGTTTCTGCATATTTTAGGTAATTTCTAAATTTTATTTTGCAACCCACTTGCCTTTTCCCTCCATTTCTCACTTCACTTTTTTTATTTTAAGCATTTTCATTTGATTTTTTTGAAATGTTTATTATTCCGTCAGTGTGCTTTCTCTGTGTTCCTTTCTCTGTGTTAATTTTGACATTTCTTCCCAATGAGATTTCCTTTGCTTTGTGATGTACTCTGAGAGTTTGCTACAATTGTTCTAGTCGTACATTCTGTTCTGGATGATGGATTTATAATTGATGTTACACACTTGCCTTCCTTACAGTTACAGCAAAGAGAGAGTAAAAAAATCTGACATTGAGTTTGATCAAAGCCTAGCTAAACATTTGCCTGTTTTTTCACATTGTTCTGCTGCTCCTTCTTAAACAAGTTCATTAATTTCAATTACATTTCCTGACAGTCTGCTACCTGTCAATGTAATCAAATTCTTCCTAAATATACCCTTCCTCCAAATCTAGTCATTTCCCATCTCATCCTAATATCTTATGCTTCTGCAAATACCAAATTTACTTTCTCTAACATGTGAAATATCTCAACAATGTTCCACACAAGCGCCAGGCAATAACAAACTGCAAAAAGAGATTATCTAATAATCGTCTCTTGGCATTACTATCATTGAATCCCCTGGGGATTGAATAGTATCCTGGGGGGTTACTATTAACCAGAAACTGTATAAATACTGTGGCTACAAGATCAGGTCAGAGACTGGGAATCCTGCGATGAGTAACTTACCTTTTTATTCCCCAAAGCCAATCTGCCATCTACAAGGCACAAGTCAGCAGCGTGATGGAATTCATCCATTTATCTGGATGAATGCAGCTCCAACAACATTTAAAAAGCTGAGCATTCAGAATTAAATGGCTTGTTTCGTTGGCACCCTATTCACCACTTAAACAATACCTCCTCCACCACCGACCTGGGTTTGTGAACTATCTGTAAAAAGCACTGCAGCAACTTACCAAAGCTGCTATAGCAGTGCCTGCCAACACAACCACCACATCTGAAAGGAAAAAGATAGCAAATACCCAGGAACCCACCACTCTGCAACTTCCCCTTGTTACACAGCTTTAACACCTTCTAAACATTCCAGTGTAATGAGACAAACATGTACAGCAATTCAACAATTCCTTTATTTAGTACTTTGAGTTCCAAGTCAAAAGTAAGCAGTTGCAACTCATTAACTCTTTATTGAATTTTAACTTCAATTATTTAATTGAAAATAGATACTATCAAGTTTAGGAAAACCTTGGCCAAGAAATATCCTCGGTGTAGAACCTATCTTCTTCTTCTCTGAAGCATTCTTCAGCGTACAGGTCTTCTAGTGATGGTTGCTGTCTTAGAGTTATCGTCTGCAAACAAAAGCTTACATGACTCTTTCTCCATAATTCTCCACGCACTTCCAGAAGATTCTCTATCATCCAGCCAACTAGAAAACAATCACATGGCTTGAACATCTAGTGAAATTACTTGCAAACAACACCATTACACTTAATTCAAACTACACACTCCATAGATAGCAGTCATATAAACCAGAGAAGCAATCTCTGGGTGAATGTAAACAATTTCCTTTATCTGGCTAATACAAGAAAGCTTCGGATCACACCTCTCAGATCAGAGCCTTACTCAGAGCAACTTCACAATCTGCATCTGGTTTTAACTATAAATTGACCAAAACTCCCAGCATGCTTAACTCTCAACCAGAAAAGCCACTTTGAAACCGCTGTTGCCGTTAATGTTGTTAAATTATTGTTGTAGCTGTTCTTTCTCCATCTACACCCTCTAAGTCACTCACCATCTGACTTGGAAATATATCATTCTTTCACTGTCACTGGGTCAAAATTTTGGAACTCCTTCCCTAACAGCACTGTGGGTGTGCCTACACTGCATGTACTTCAGTAGTTCAAGACGGCATCTCATCAGCACCTTCTCAAGATCAAGTAGGGATGGGCAATAAATATTGGTCCAGCCTGCGGCACCCATATCCCACTGAACAACAAGAAAAAACAAAGTATCCCCTGAGGCAATTTACCTGCTCAAAAAGAAATGTGGAAATATCAGACTGGTAACTTTTATTCTGTCTGTCAAGAGATCACAGCAACAGAGTCTAGGGTCAGTCAGCTTGTTCAGCAGCTTACACTGAGGGTAATTTTAGAAAACTAGCAAAGATGGTACAGTTACTATTGGAGGAAAAAGCGAGTCAGCATTCCAGAAAAAAAAAATGACTTCCTCCTGTTGTACAATCCTATGTGTTTTAACCTCTGTAGCAAATAAGGATACAATTTGACTTCAAGTACTCAAACAGAATTTCCTTTATAGAGTCATAGAGGTTTACAGCATGAAAACAGACCTTTCGGCTCAACTTGTCCATGCCATCCTTTTTTTTTAAAACTCCTAAGCTGGTCCCAATTGCCCACATTTGTCCCATATCCTTTTATACCCATTTTACCCTTGTAACTATCTAAATGCTTTTTAAAAGACAAAATTGTACCTGTCTCTACTACTACCCCTGCAGCTTATTCTAGACATTCAACACCATCTGTGTGAAAAAATTGCCCCTCTGGACATTTTTGTATCTCTCCCTTCTCACCTTAAACCTCTGCCCTTTTGTTTTAGACTCCCCTGCTTTTGGGAAAACATATTGACTATCTAGCTTGTCTATGTCCATCATTATTTTATAGACCTCTATAAGATCACCCCTCAGCCTCCTACGCTCCAGAGAAAAAAGTCCCAGTCTATTCAGCTTCTCTTTACAACTCAATCCATCAAGTCCCGGTACCATCCTAGTAAATCTTTTCTGCACTCTTTCTAGTTTAATAATATCCTTTCTATAATAGAGCAACCAGAATTGCACATAGTATTCCAAATGTGGCTTTACCAATGTCTTGTACAACTTCAGCAAGACGTCCCAACGCCTGTATTCAATGTTCGGGTTCACTTTTAACATTTAAGGTTGATTTTCATTTGCAATAGAATCTGCAGGCCTTTACCACATGTCCTTGTCTTCCAGATGTTGTCTCTCTTTGTAAGCCTGATTCCCAGGTTCTCCACACTGCCTTTCTGAACATGTTCTTTGGGTTAGAAAAGCTAAACTCCAAAGGTTCCTTGGTAATCAGCCAATGAATAATCAGAAACCCCAATTGCATTGTTCAGTTAGGAAAATCAAACAGAACTGGGTAGTGGTGTTGGTCACTCCAGACTCAATCATATCAGCACCTTGAGTGCATGTTCTTTACATTCCAATGCCCAAATGAGAAACACTGTCTCCAAACGTTTGTAAAGAACTTCTCTTTGTCAAGGACAAGCTGTTACATCTGACACCTTGGGTCCTCTGACAAGTTGCAGGTCACTGGCCACAAGAAATCCCAATACAGTGAAAAAACAACTTGAACCAAAACTCCACTTTGCTTGATGGGAGATCTTTAGCAGATTAAAAGATCACCCACACTGGCCAGGATTCCACTGCCCAGGTTTCAAGGGAGGCCTGTCTTTTTAAATGTTATTCCTTTCTCAAAGCCAATGTGTTGAATAGTTGGGGCAATCTCCGAATCCATCTCCTCGCTTCTCCAAAAACTAAATTCACACTGAATCCAATTCACAGTCCCCACAAAAGAGACAACCAATATCCAAGGTGACAGGAACGGACATTATACCTGATCTTAGGTTTGATTCCCTGCTTGATCTTAGCCAAAGGTGTCAGCAAGGACCAGAAGTGAATGGTTCCCCTTGGACTCTGATTCGACCTATTCCTCACCAGTGAGTAGGATGAGCACTTCCTGGTCATTATAAATGCCCCCTGCTCCTTGCCCCCTGTCCCTCCCACATGGCCCCGGCCCTTGATGTTATCCGTGCCCCTTTCCCTTTGCCCTTTGCCCCTTGCTTCCTGCCACCACTTCCTTTAATCACATCACTCTGCTAAAGGTTAAAGTTATGTTTAACCCAAAACATAGCAAATCAAATTATTTTGATTATTTTTGGGGCTGGGATTGAGCGAGGATGAGGTGCAATAACAGTTCCTGTCAGCTTGGATCTTGTTTGTCTCTCTGTGGAAACTGAGTTTGGATTCAGTGTGAATTTGGCTTTTGGAGAAGCCAGGAGATGGATTAGGGACTTGCCCTGTCCACTCTGCACATTGGCTTTGTAACTTTGAGTTTAATATCCGATATGTCCCTTATCTGGGGAAAGATATTAAAGTGATTTTTGTGACAGGAATCAGGCAGATGACAAGAATTGAAGAATTCTCATTGGTCCTCTCAGTGTCCATGGACTGATAACCAATAATACTAAGAAAATCATCAATGTGTTAGCTAGTTGACAGTAACAACATCTGAGAGGCCAGACACCATCAATCTCTCTTCAAATGAAAGCTCTTCAGTTGCTGCAGGTTTTTTTAAAGATTGTATTAGGACGGAAAATCCCAGGCTGCTATTGAGCATGCGCCTCACAGCTCAGTCTCTGACTGACAATGGGGGGGTTTCCAATGTCTACAAAAGGAAAAAATATCAGTGGAGGTAAGAGAAAGAGAGAGAATATGTGTGTGTGAGAGAGAGAGAGAAAAAAACAGAGAGGGGGAGAGAATGTGAGAGAGAGAGAGAATGTGAGGGAGAGACAGACAGACAGAGGGAGAGGGGGAGAGACTGTGAGAGAGAGAGAGACAGACAGAGAGAGGGGGAGAGAATGTGAGACAGAGACAGACAGAGAGAGGGGGGAGAGAATGTGAGAGAGAGAGAATGTGAGGGAGAGACACAGACAGAGAGAGAGGGAGAGAGAGTGTGAGAGAGAGGGAGAGTATGAGAGAGAGGGTTAGTTTATGAAGGGAGATTGAATAGACTGGGTTTGCACTCGTTGGAGTTTAAAAGGCTGAGGGGGGATCTTATAGAGACACATAAAAATAATGAAGGGCATAGATAGAGTAGACATAGAGAGATTCTTTCCGTTTAGAAAGGAAAACAGAACGAGAGGGCACAGCATCAAAATAAGGGGGGGGGGGCGGAATTTAGAACGGAGTTGAAGAGAAACTTCTTCACTCAAAGGATGGTGAATCTCTGGAATTCTCTGCCCATTGAAGTGGCGGAGACTTCCTTGCTGAATATATTTAAGTCACAGGTAGATAGATTTCTGATAGACAAGGGAATTAAGGGTTATGGGGAGAAAGCGGGAAAGTGGAACTGATCCACTTCAGATCAGCCACGATCTTATTGAATGGCAGGACAGGCTCGAGGGGCTGGATGGTCTACCCCTGTTCTTATTTCTTATGTTCTTATGAGAGAGAGAGGGGGAAAGTGTGAGAGAGAGAAAGGGAGAGTGTGAGAGAGAGAGATAGATAGAGAAAGATAGAGAGAGAAAAAATGTGAGCAAAGATAGAGGGAGAGTGTGGAAAAGAGAGGGAGAAAATGTGAGAGAGAGAGATGGACAGCAAAAGACAGAATGTGAGGGAGAGATAGAGAGAGAGAATGTGAGGGAGGGGAGAAATTGAGAGAGAGAATGAGAGAGAGGAGGAGAGAGAATATGTGAGGGATCATGTGAGAGATAGTTAGAGAGCAAGAATGAGAGAGAGAATATGAGAGTTTAAGTTTATGTATTATTGTCACAAGTAGACTTACATTAACGCGAAGAAGTCTTACAATACCATATTAAAATCCAACAGGTTTATTTGGAATCACGAGCTTTCGGAGCACTGTTCCTTCATCAGATGAATTAGCCGATGAAGCAGTAATGTTCCAAAAGCTCATCAAAAGCTGAGTCCAGAATCGAACCCAGGTCCCTGACACCGTGAGGCAGTAATGCTAACCATTATTCCATCATGCTATAGAGACAGAATGTGACATAGAGTGATAGAGATAGAAAATGGGAGAAAAAATGTCTGAGAGAAGTAGATGAAGTGAGAGAACTTGGCACAAACTAATAAAGGTAACAGTACAGGTAGATTAGGTTGTAAAGAATGCACATGGAATGCCTGTGGCAGAGATATGGAATATAAAAATAGGGCTAGAGAATTGTAATTACAAAGAGAGATTGGAGAGGATGGGATTGTTTTCCTTGGAACAGAGAAGGCTGAGGGGTGACGTGATTGAGGTACAAAATTCTGAGGGGGCAGTGAGAGAGTAGACAGGAGGAATCTGTTTCCCTTGGTAGAGAGTTCAAAAACCAGGGGTCAAAAATTCAAATTAAGAGGCAGAAGGATTAGAGGGGACATGAAGTAAAATGTTTTTATGTAGAGGGTGGTGGGTGTCTGGAATTCACTGCCTGAGTTGATGATGGAGCAGAGACCCTAAACTCATTGAAAAAATCCCTGGATCTGCACCTTAACTGCTGTAAACTACAGGACTATGGACCAGGTGCAGGAAGGTGGGATTAGAAAGGATACCTGGCTGTCTTTGGGTTACAATGTGGAGATACCGGCATTGGGGTAAAAACAGTAAGAATTCTCACAACACCAGGTTAAAGTCCAACAGGTTTATTTGATAGCACAAGCTACTAGCTTTCCCCTTTATCAGATGACTGGGAGTTCTGTTCACAAACAGGACATATAAATACACAAACCCAATTTACAAAATAATGATTGGAATACAAGTCTTTATAAGTTATCACCTGCTGGACTTTCACCTGGTGTTATGAGACTTCTTACTGTGTCTTTGGGTCAGCGTGGATAAGATGGGCCGAATGGCTCCTTCTCACTGTATCATTCTGGAAAGAGACAGGAAGAGAGGGCGATACAGGGGTCAAAGAAATATAACCAAAGAGAGATTTGGGACATTTTGTATCATTAATATTTGGGTGTTTTATATTGAATATATTGATCTCTGCATTATGACTGCGATTGTTAGAATCCCGGGGTTTTCCCAATGATTTGCCGGAAATTTGACCTCTCTCTGCTTCCCTGTATGAAGACATTGAGCTTTTCCCACCGAGATTTAGTGCTAACATCGGTTTGTGGAATTGACTCCCAGTTTGAGCTGTGACTCCACAGAGATATAGCTGAACACTGGGATTTAAGATGGGCATTGTGGAGGGCTGAGAATAAAATGCCGCTTGTAGATTAAGGAGCAGACAGTAATTTTTCCAGCAATGTCACTTCCAATTTCACTTACTGCTGCGTTTGAAAGGCCGGTGTTCTTATTTGCAGGAAGAGTGAACAGAATAGGGGCAGCGGCAAGTGTCTGTTAAACATGAAGCTGTTCTTTCTCGTGGGGCTGAAAGATTGTGCAGATTAGTTTCCTGTTCACCTCCTGTTTCTGAGTTGGAGTGGAGCAGGATCCCACACCGCTTTCTGATAGGTTTCAAACTGAATCTTCATTATCGCCCGTTTCTCTCTTCATCGAGATTTCATTTTATTACCCAGAAACATTACAGATAAATGTTTGAAAATGTATTCCGACTTTTATTGAATTCTCAGTTTAGGGGAAGCATTCCTTGAAGGATGGTTTATATTTTAATATTCTCCAAGTTAAGGATTTTCTCAATCCTGGCGCTATAGAATAATTCTCCAAATTAGTGCCTTACCTGCTCCTAATTCTGTTGTGATGTGGAGATGCCGGAGTTGGACTGGAGTAAACACAGTAAGAAGCCTCACAACATCAGGTTAAAATCCAAGCGATTTATTTGATAATAAACTCATAAGCTTTCTCAGCAGTTTACCCTTGCCTTGAGTCGGGGTTCTGGGATTCAGATTGCTGTGACACTGGGTTGGAATTGTTCACGGGGTGAAGCTGGTTTTAACATAGTCAGGATACATTGGTAACTCCAGCACAGAACAATGTGCTTCAGAAGCAGCTCTTTGTGCAGGGGGATATCTGGTTAAAGCGGATCACAAGCCGTTTACAGGAAGCAGCGAGAGTTGGTGATTTACATGTTTTGCCAGCGGAGCAATGATTCCATTCTCCCTTCAGCCTGCAAATGGAGACCAATTTATAAAAGATTGTTTCGCTTTTCACAATGCACCGGACAGACACCTTTAGCCCAGTCCAGTACACCACAAGCCCCGGGTTTACACTGTGAGAGATGATTCATGTTTGCGGTTAATGTACAAAACATTCCCTTGGTGATATTCAAGCGGGCGCCCTGTCTGCATTCAGAGAGAGTTCCATTCTCTGTCTCACTCTATGACAGCACTCTGCATTCTGCGGGTCTGCAGTCCCAGGCGCTCTATCAATGCCTGAGTTTGTTACATGGAGGGGATTGCAGGATTGAGAATGGACTTTCCAATAAACGTACGCGGTTCGGATTGAACACGGTCCGGCCAGTTGGAGAGGCTGGCCTGTATTTAGTCATTGTGAAAACTGGTTTTGATTTCCTGGTTGAATGAGGAAGAGTCGACAATATTCCAGAGAATCCAGCAGGCCTGATGTCATTGTGGGCTGTGCCTGTGAAACACAACTGGCCAATTTATTGAACAGAATTTCTGTCTAAACTGTTCCAGGTTAAAGACAAGGGTAATCCAAAGGGGAAAAGTTAGTGAGAAATACCCTAGCTGTTTGAAATGAAGTTTCCTTTTCGCTATGATGCTATCAACTAGTTTGCAAGCGAGATTTTTAAATGACCAGTAAACTCAGACCAGAACTTTTAAAGTTATAAATGCAACCTACAATTGTTATTGATATAATAATTACTTATTTAAAGTGAAAAAATATTTATGGGTATTTCATTCTCTGTCGACGCTAAAAACAAATTTTGCACCAAGTGGTAATTATGTTTCCAGATTTGTGTTGAATATTATAATTAGACAATTATTAATTAATAATACACTTACATCTTTGTGGGGAGTTTTGCTCGGGCTATTGGGGGTGATTTAAACTAATTTGGCAAGTGGATGAGTCACATTCTGGAGGTGCAGTGGGGGGGGGGGTAATGGATAAGCAAATAGAGAAGAAAACTAAGTCAGTCTGGAAGGCAGGAGAAAGACTTATTAATGCACAAAGACAATGGCAGGGTTAGGATGGCTTTGATTTTATTGCGAAGAATCTTACGGGTACGACTGATAAATTGAGGGTAGGCATCGATTAACACTTGGGAATGTGATATTTTTCCTGTTATCACGACATGGTTGAGGGAGGGGCAGGACTGATAGTTCAATATTCCAGGGGATGCAAAAGAGAGGATAGCATTGCGATTTTGATCAAGGAATCAATTACTGCAATGAGGAGGAATGATATCTAAGCAGGCCTCTCAATTATGAACATGCTTAAGCATGCAGTAATACTCTCATGCAGTCACATTGCTGAGGGTGCAGTAAAGACACCCAAACAGTCCGGGAGAGATAGAAAAGCAAATATGTAGACAAATCTTAAGAGTAAAAATAATGGGATAATAGTAGGGAATTTCCATTTCCACAATATTAATAGGAATGGACAGAAGATGAAAGGCTTAAAATGCATCCAGGAGAGCTTTGAATCAGCATGTAGAAAATCCTATAAGAGATGGGGTGGTACTTGACATAGTTTTAGGGCTCTAAGTTGGGCAAGTGCTGGAACTGTCAGTTGGGGAGCATTTTAATGATAGTGACCACAAGTAGATAACATTTAAGGTAGTTATGGAAAAGGAAAAAGATGGACTGAGAATGAAGATTCTGAACTGGGGGAAGACTTATTTTAATTGAATGAGACAAATGCCCAAAGTGGACAAGGAGCAGCTTCTTTTAGGAAAATCCACATCAAAGCAGTGGGACCCAATTAGAAAGAAAATAGAGAGAGTACAATGCTAACATGTTTCCATTAAGATAAAGGGTGGGAGCAACATGTCCAGAGAACCCTGGATGTCAAGGGATATGCAGGACTGGATGAGTAAAAAATAGGAAGATTATGATAGATACTGGTGCTAAAAACAGTAGATGCCCCAGCAGAGCATAGAAAGGGGTACTTAGGAAAGAACTTAAGGAAGCAAAGAGGGCAAAATGAGAAAACACAGGTGGCTAAAATAAAGATAAATCCTGGGCTATTTTATAAGTATATTAAGGGCAAGAGGATAACCAGTGAGAAAATAGGACCCATTAGGATCACATTGGGAATTACTGCCTGAAGCTGAAAAACGTAAGTGAGGTTTTATTTTGCATCTGTGTTCACTGTGAAGAAGGATAGTGTAGGTATTGGGAGGTGTGGGATGTGGATTGTGATATAATTGAACAGATCAGCTTGGGGAAGGAGGTGTTTGTGATTTTAACATGCTTAAAAATAGATAAATCTCCAGGCCCAGATGAAATGTATCCCAGGTTGCTGTCTGAGGCATGGGGGAGATTGCAAAGGCTCTGACACTAATTTTCAAATCCCCTCTGGCCATAGGAGACATGATGTGGAGATGCCGGAGTTGGACTGGGTTAGACAGGGGACATACCAGAAAACAGGAGGATAGCTAATGTGGGGGCATTATTCAGAAGGGAAAATCCAATTACTTACAGGCCAGTGATTCTAACATCAGTGGCAAGGAAATTATTGAAAAAACTTCTAAGCAACAGAAATAATCTTCACTTGAAGAACAAGGATTAATTGAGGGTAATCAACATGGCTTTATTGAGCAGATTGAATTTTTCAAGGAGGTAACTGGGTGGGTAGATGGGGACTGTGTAGTAGATGTCATCTACATGGATTATGGTAAAACTTTTGACCAGGTCCCATCTGGGAAGCTGATCAAGAGGGCAAGAACTCTGGGCAATTTGGTGAATTGGATCCAAAATCTGTTTAGCGGCAGGAGGCAGGAAGTGATGGTCAAAGGTTGATTTTGTGACTGAAAACCTATGTCCAGTGGTGCGTTGCAGGGATCGGTACTGAGTCCCTTGCTGTTTCTATTATACATTCATGATCTAGATATGAATATGGGGGTACGATCAGCTAATTCACAGATGATATATATATCGGAGCTATAGCAAATAGCAAATAGGAGAGCCCTGAAGACAGCAGGACAGGTAAATAAGGTAGTTAAGGCATATGGGATACTTGCCTTTATTAGCTGAGGCACAGTAGAGAGATTATGATGGAACTGTTTAAAATGCTGGTTAGGCCACAGCGAGAATACTGTTTGCAGTTCTGGTCACCACAATATAGGAAGGAAATGATTACACTGAAGAGAGTGCAGAGGGGATTCACCAGGATGCTGCCTGGACTGGAACATTTCAGCAATGATGATTAGACAGCAGAGAAGGCAAGCAAGGGGGGTGGAGGAGGAACCTGACTGAGGTGTACAAAATGATGAGAGACATAGATAGCAAGAAAATGGTAGAGGGACAATAACTAGGGGGCAAGAGTTTAAGATAAGGGGCGTGAGATTTAGAGAGAATGTGAGGAAAACCTTTTTCACCTAGAGGGTGGTGGGAATCTGGAACTTAGTGCCTGATAGAGTGGGAGAGGCAGCAACCTTCACAATGTTTAAGAAGAATTGAGATGAGACTTGAAACATTCTAAGGCTACAGACCAAGTACTGGAATTTGGGATTAGAATGGATCGGTGCTTGATGGCTGGCACAGAGACAATGGTGTAGAGATGCCGGCGTTGGACTGGGGTAAACACAGTAAGAAGTCTGCAACACCAGTTTTAAATCCAACTGATTTATTTATAGTAAACTCGCAAGCTTTCGGCTTTATAACCTTTGTCAGGCACCTGACAAAGGCTATAAAGCCGAAAGCTTGGGAGTTTACTGTCAAATAAATCAGTTGGATTTAAAACTGGTGTTGCAGACTTCTTACAGAGACAATGGACCAAAAGGTCTCTCTTGATGCTGTCAAACTCCATAATTCTAATACTGTAGTTACACAATGATTGATTAATACTGCAGTTGCAATAACTAAATCAGACAACACCACTTTTAAGCAGCGTTAGTCAGTAATAATCTCACGCCAATGTTCACTGAATAAAACCCATTGAGCTCTCAGAGTCAATCTGAATATTAGTTTTTTAAAATCCCTTATTCAAAGCCAATGAGCGAGAGGTAAATTAATCAATTAACCCACATATTCAATCATGAACATGGCCAGAAAACCGAGAGGAGAGAGCAGAATATAAGATCCCAAATATAATAACTGGAATCTCAGCAAGGTGAAACCTTTTCCCCTGCAAAGCCTGTGCAGAGGAAATGGAAAAAACGAGCAGCAAGTTGTGGCGAGCAAGGAGTTAAAGGGAGCTTACCAAGTGGAAAGTCCCCATCTCACTCACACCCATGTCAAACATTCACAGTTCAACGTTAGCATGAAGTTAAAGGCTGGTGAATACAGGGCAGCTTCACAATGCAGAGGAATTAATAAATACAGTTTAAACCCAGCAAAGAAAAAACTAGCTTGATCAAAGTGGAGAGAGTTTGTGAAACTTGGGGTTAGTTGATAGGTCGCTGAGTTGCATACGGACAGCCATTGGGTTTTATGTTGCAGTGAGTTGTGGAACAGACTCGGTAAGCGGGGCGTTAATGAATGTTACCCTCATGGTTTCCAGCTCTGCTGTATTCTGATCGGCTGATATGGAGAAGAAGGGAATTCTACCCAACACACTGGCAGACAGCAATTTAATCAAAGCAGTCAAACTGCGAGGATTGATTAGTGAAGATATTATTAAACCAACGTGTGCTGAACCCCTTATCCATCATTTGAACAGACTGCACCAGCACACGATACATTTATGTAGCACCAAGGGTTACACATCCAAGTTCAGGAGAATCGTGGAAGAAGCGCTGCTGGATGGAGCTGTTTGCAAAGAATTACAAGAAGCCAAAAGACTGAACTGGTGTAAAGAGATCAGGAAGCAATTTCCACTCAAAGTTTCTGGTAAGAAAAATGGAAAGAAAATGTTTACATAATGAAGATATTTACGTGTAGAATAAAAATGCAGATCTCCAGGGGGTAATGTTGGATTCCTGTCCATTTTCATTTTCTCAGTCAGAAATGTAGATTAACATTAAAATCTATTGAATGTTTCTTGCAGAAATATCGTGGGTATAAACAAAATATCTGTGACCTTGTTATGATAAATGTTTAATTCAGTAAATTTTAGCCCCATAATGTGTTGTCATATGGTGATTAAAGTTACTTGAGAACTATATGTTAAAATTTAATATATCTGAATAAAACACTACATCGACAGACTGTGCAGAATATACACAATTATCATTTATTTTGAAGATGAATATATTAAATGTTATCAGGTTGCACAGACTTCTGAATAGAATTATACCATTAGTGAATATTCTGTGGATAGAATTTTATGATTATGAATATTTCAGGTTGAGTTTGAGGTTGGTGGATTCTTGTCCAAAAGAAGACAGTCTCTGTGAGAACTGAAATCAGTGATTACATTCTCAAATCCACAACTCACAATTCATTGTGCATCGGACATTTTTGCTATATTTTTTATGTATTGACAAATGAGAAGCAGATGTTCAGAAGCGTTTCAGAACTCCAGTGCCAGAAATACAACCTCATTTACTGTCCAAAGACAGACTATGATTACTATTATAAGATTCTGTTTTAACATTGTTCAGTCACAGGTGAAAGATAAAGAAAGGACAGGTGTATTTATGGAGTTGCTGATGCTCTCCCTCAAAGATCTGTATAAATAAGGAGTGTTATTCAAGAAGAAAAGGAGAGGAATAACTCGTGCATCCTATAAACTTCTTAATCATAGTGAACAGATATTGGAAACAATATTAGTAAAACATTAAATAGCAGTTGTGGTATTCTTTTATACTTTAGAAAGGAATCAAGAGCAGGAAGATTAATCAAGAATCTCACTGATTTCAGAAGAACACACTTGTTAAAGAGCTTAAGGAATATGAGGGGAAGGGGGGGAATCAGGAAATTGAATTTAACGATCAGCCATGCTTCTAGTTTCTGTGTTTCAAGCCTAAGAGAGAGGGCTACAAAGGTTCACCAACTGGTTCCTGGGATGAAACGTCTCTTATATGTGATGATATCATATGAGGCCTGTATTTCCACAGTTGGGTTTCCCAAGCGTTTCCAATCACTGAACTCAAGAGTGCTGATGGAAACACAGAAACATTCCTATTGTGAATTAAACCACAAAACAGCATCGTTTTTGCTCAATACTAAATACAAAAATACTAAAACAAATTAATCAACATAATTTCTAATTTCTATCTACATTTATTATAATTAATAACCTCTCTTATTCAATAGAGTGCTTTAATCTTTTCTTTTTCTCATTTTCAATGGGAGGTGTTGCTGCTTCTTTTGCTCACAAATTCATTTAATATCAGGACTGTTGCTGGATTCTCATAACATACAAACACACACTCATGCACCCACACCACACTCACGCACCCACGCTTGCACTCATACACTCACACACCCTCACTCACACACCTAAATTCACATACATATATCATTCTCACAAACCTTCTCACAAACCTACATACCCACACCCACACACACACACACACCCACACACATACACACATCCTTCTCTCCCTAACTCCATGACCATTACCCCACCCACTCTCTCCCTCACCCAGGCCATTTGAGAATTTGATTTCCTGCTGTTTCTAGTTTATCCAATCAGAGGCTGTCTTCTCATTGCATTAAAGGCTCATTGAGCCAATCAGCAGCCAACACAGAGGAAAGCCAGCCTCTGACTGGGCAACAACTTCATGGCATTTTCCATATTTTATATAACAGCCTAGCCTGGAATCCCAGAACATTCCCAACAGAATCCCAAGGTTTCACAGAATCCAGTTTGGGAAATCCTGTCCTGGAATTTAGAAGAATGAAAGGTAATTTCATGGAAACATATAAAATTCTTAACAGTGTTGATGGGGTAGAGGCTGTGAGGATGATTCCTTTTGTTGGAATGTCTAAAACTAGGTGTTGCCTGCCAAAGATGAAGCTCAGCTAATAGAATTGAGATGAGGAGAAATGTCTTCACTCGGTTGGATTTCTCTCCTGAGGGGACTGTGGCTGTTGAGTTATTGAGTAGATTCTAATGAAGATCAATATCTTTTCAGGTACTGAAGGAATTGAGTGATAAGGAGATATTGAGGGTAGTAAAAGGTATGGGACATATGGGGTTAACGTTGGACTGAGTACAGTATCACCCATACAGTGATGTAAGAGGGACATGATCTGCCCCCAGGGCCAGTCTAGAGTTGGACAGAGCAGTGTGTACAAGCAAGCATGAAGACAGTTCCATATGTGAACTCTTTACTGCATATATGTTCATTGTCCTTGTAGCTAATAAGTACACACAGTTATTCCAATTTTCCAAAATTCACTCAATTCTGGAAAGGGTTCATCAGTTTGGAAAGTAGCGAATAAAACCCCTCTGTTCAGGCAAGTAGAGAGGGAGCAGGAAACTATAGGCCACTTGGCTTGCTGTCTGTCATGGGAAAGGTGTTTGAATTATCGTTAAATAGGTTGTAGCTGGAATTTCTGGCATGCTCAAGTTAGTTAGGAAGAGTCAGCATGAAATGGAAATCATGGTTAACCAATTTATTAGGAGCAACATGTGCTGTGGATAAAGGGGAATGTGTAGATGTATTGTACTTGGATTTCAAGAAAATGTTTGCTAAGGTGCCACACCAAAGTTTATTGCAAGACATGAAAGCTCATGCTGCAGGAGGTAACATATTAACCTCATTGAAGACTGAATGACGAAAACATAGAGTATGCAGATCTGGGTCTTTATCTGATTGGTCAGATGTGACAAGTGGAGTTCTGAAAGGGGGGGTGTGCTGGGTCCTCAACCTTTTACAATTGACATCAATGACTTGGATGAGAAGAGTGAAGGCTTGGTAGCTAAATTTGCAAACAACACAAATGTAGAGTGATAAAGTTATGGGTAGGAAAGTATGTTGTGAAGAGGACAAATGGATATAGACAGATTGAGTGAATGGGCAAACATCTTGCAGCTGGAATATAATATAAGAAAGCGTCCAATTGTTAATTTTGGTAGGAGGAATTAAGAAAAAAGAGTATTTAAATGGAGAGTGACTGCAGAATTCTGAGATGCAGAGAGATCTGGGTGTTCTAGTGCAGGAGTCACAAAACATTAGCATCACATAATCAAGAAGGTTAATGGAAGTCTATCTCTCTGCTGTTCATCCCTCACTCTTGGTATATTTTTTCTTTCATTTTCCATGCTTTTTTTTTTACAGAGGTCCCTATAACAGATACACCGTAAAAATCCCTTGTACTGTATTTAGCATTAGATATCAATAAACCCTTCACTCATCCTGGGTGAGTAATAATTACAGTCTGGAGGCCACTTTTGCTTATTTTTGTCAGGGTTTTAGCATCAAGTGGATATTGATAAATATTTTAGGCTTGGAGTGATCCAGCTAAGCAGATCTCATTCTCATTTTCAGCTGATGAAGTCCTTTTTGTGACATAAAGGTCACATCTATAGGACATGGACGTTGCTGGCTGGGATAACATTTGTTGCCCATCCCTAATTACCTTTGAACTGAGTGGCTCCCTAGGCTATTTCAGGGAGCAGTTAAGAGTGAATAACATTGCTGTTAGTCTGGAATCACATAGAGATAATGACAGCAGCTTTTCTTCGCTAAAGGATATTGGTGAACTAGAACATAGAACATTACAGCACAGAACAGGCCCTTCAGCCTCGATGTTGCACCGACCAATTGAGAAAAAACAATGACCCTCTAACCTAAACCATTCCCTTTTCATCCATAAACCTATCCATGGACCTCTTAAACGCCCCCAAACGTGGCTCATCTACAACTGCAGCAGGCAGGGCATTCCATACCCTTACTACCCTCTGGATAAAGAACCTACCTCTGATATCCGTCCTATAACTACCACCCCTTAATTTAAAGCTGTGTCCCCTCATGCAAGCTTTCTCCATCCGAGGAAAAAGGCTATCACTGTCCACCCTATCTAAACCTCTAATCATCTTATATGTTTCAATAAGGTCTCCTCTTAGCCGCCTTCTTTCTAACGAAAACAACCTCAAATCCCTCAGCCTCTCTTCATAAGACCTGCCCTCCATACCAGGCAACATCCTGGTAAACCTCCTCTGTACCCTCTCCAATGCCTCCACATCTTTCTTATAATGTGGGGACCAGAACTGCACACAATACTCCAAGTGCGGCCGCACTAGAGTTTTGTACAGTTGCAACATGACGTTGCGGCTCCGAAATTCAATCCCCCTACCAATAAAAGCTAAGACTCCGTATGCCTTCTTAACAACCTTATCGAATTGATTGCCAACTTTCAGGGATGGGTTTTCAACTAGATGGGTTTTTACAACAATCAGTGACGTTTTCATGATTTTTTTTTCTTGGATTCGCCATCTGCCGTGGTGGAATTTGAACCAAAATCTCCCAGAGCATTATCCAGAGTCTCTGAATTATTCATCTAGTGAAAATATGTTAACGCCTGCTCTAATTATTTCTTCAATACATGATAAACATGATAGAAATAGCCAGAGCAGCCAGGTTTTACAGCGATGGAAATCAGGACCCAATCTTGGGACACAGAATGCAGCCATTCACAATTCAGTGAAGATATAAACACAAACAATATCTGGCAAATTGAAGTAAAGAATTACCCAACTGGAATTTGAGAAGTTACGAATTTGAGTTTTTGGAAAACTGCCCTAAGTCCCTACAGCTGATATAATTTCAGTTGCTTTGAAGCAAGGAGATTGCAAAAGGAGATTGAATCTGGTTGTTGAGACGTTCTCACTCTTTGTACTGTCCAGCAGTTTCTGTCCAGCTCTGTGTCACCGTGTACCTCAGAACAACAGCTTTTTAGTAATCTCAGATGGCAGCTCTTCATACTCAATCACTCAGATTCCAGTTTTAATGTTAAGTTTTCCTGATCTTTGACAATATTTGATTACTTTGTACAATCCTACATCATATCCAGTGAAAAGCTACTGTTCCAGCCACTTGTCAATCTTCTAGCTTTGAATTCTTTATCTGAAATATGCACAAAACTTTAATTTATCTCAATTTTTATCATCCTACATCAGCTTGGTAAGATTCATCTCCTGAACTAATTCTGGGTGCCCAGTTTTGCAGCTAACTCCAAAATCAGATTGGCACAAATTCTTCTATCATTTAGAATTGTAGAATTTTTGTATTTTGCCTGCAAATTTAAAACTAATCAGAAATTGTCAATGTTTTAAATAGCCTGTCAAACTGAGCAAGTACTCTCACAACACCAGATTAAAATCCAATAAGTTTATTTGGCAGCATGAGTTTTTGGAATGTTGTCCCTTCATCAAGTGATTGTCTTTATCAGAGCTCCGAAAGCTCGTGCCACCAAATAAACCTGTTGGACTTTAACCTGGTATTGTGAGACCATTAATGTGCTTACTCCAGTCCAACGCTAGCATCTCCACATCATGACAATCTGAGGCAAGTGCTCTTGGTCCTAGGTCTCAGGATTCCAGCTATGCAGAGGCAGCAGTCAAATTGGCTGACCTTTTTTTATCAGAAGTTGTCATTGTCAATAGAGATATCTGATTTTCAAATCATTTGCTGAACCATCCTCTTTGGTAATGAGTTGTTTAATAGTTTTGTTTGCATTGTGTTTATAATCATCCTTCCTCTTGTGCAGGAGAAAATCTTGGAATAAATAGCTGCTTTTCTGATTGGCACTTGGTGACTACTGGAATGTCACAGGGATCGGAGCCTCAACTGTTTACCATATATATATATATAGATGATCTGGAGGAAGGGGCTGAGTGTAGGGGAACAAAATTTGCTGATGACATGAAGATGAGTGGGAAAGCGAATTGCGTGGAGGACACAAAGTCTGCAGAGAGATTTGGATAGGCTGAGTGAGTGGGCGAGGACCTGGCAGATGGAATATAATGTTGACAAATGTGAAGTTATCCACTTTGGAAGAAATAATAGTGGGAGGGAATATTATTTAAAGAGTGAAAAGCTGCAGCATGCTACAGTGCAGAGGGACCTGGGGGTCTTTGTGCACGAATTGCAAAAACTCAGTCTGCAGATGCAGCAGATGATCAAGAAGGCGAATGGAATGTTGGCCTTTATAGCGAGGGAGATAGAATATAAAAGCAGGGAGGTCTTGCTGCAACTGTACAGGGCACTGGGGAGGCCGCAACTGGAGTACTGTGTGCAGTTTTGGTCCCCTTATTTGTGAAGGGATATATTGGCTTTGGAGGGAGTGCAGAGAAAGCTCACCAGGCTAATACCGGAGATGAGGGTGTTAGCTTATGAGGAGAGATTGAATAGGCTGGGCCTGTACTCAGAGTTTAGAAGGCTGATGGAGGATCTTATAGAGACTTACAAGATAATGAAGGGGCTAGATAGGGTAGAGAGATTCTTCCCGCTTAGGTAACCAGAACTAGAGGGCACAGCCTCAAAATAAGGGTGGGGCAGTTTAGAACAGAGTTGAGGAGGAACTTTTTCTCTCAGAGGATGGTGAATCTCTGGAATTCTCTGCCCATTGAAGTGGTGGAGGCTACCTCATTGAAAATGTTTAAGTCACGGATAGATAGATTTCTGATGGACAAGGGAATTAAGAGTTATGGGGAGCAAGTTATTAAATGGCAGGGCAGGCTCGAGGGGCTAGATGGTCTACTCCTGCTTCTATTTCTTATGTTCTTATGTTCTAGGAGAAGGGAACAGTCTCCTGCATTCCCTCTCTCTCTATATGTGGGGAGTTGAGGACACAGATCTTGTCCTGCAGAAGACCTTCCATGAAGCACTGGTCAAAACACAAGACTCAAACTTCAAATTGAGACTGTGGGCAGAGTACAGAAAAACCCAGGGAGTTCTTGAGCCAGCTCTGTGTCAGGAATCTGAGGTAAGTTTAGAAATCTTTATTTTCCTTCATTTTGTAAGACCAGTGGAAATAAAGAGAAGATTGATGTGAATTAATCAGAAAATGTCCAGTTACTCATGGTCAACACATAGAGTTACACTCACCCCAACAACTTCATAAAGTCAGCACACAAATGGCCCTTCAACCCATCAGGCCTGCATTGACAATAACTACCACAAAGGCTAATCTCAATTTCCGACACTTGTCCCATATCCTAAAATGTTCAGATATTTCAAGTGCTCATCCAAATATTATTTTAAAGGTTGTAAGGTTTCTGGCCTCCATCACCTTCCCAGGCAATGCATTCCAAATTCCCACCACCCTCTAAGTGAAAAAAAACTTTTCTTAAATCTTTTGTCTCCTTCCCTATTGCATTGAGAGAATTTCAAATTCCCCAAAACATTCTGATTTCAGAGATAAAATTTAAAAACTGAAAATGTTCAATATCTGAACTAAAAATAAAAAACAGTTAAGGCACAGCAGATCTGTCAACATCAGAGACAGGAGAAGTCAGATGAATCTTACAAATCCGTTACCTGAATTGGAAGATTATATCCTAAATGCATCTTTCTGAAATGATGAAGTCTTTTGTGCGTTTGTAACATTTACTTTCACATTTTTCTGTCGAGAATTTATCCTTTGTGATAATGTGACCCTCTAATTTATCTTAGTTTTGTATGGCTGGGGGTTACCACATGGTCAAAGAACAAAGAAAATTACAGCACAGAACAGGCCCTTCGGCCCCTCCAAGCCTGCACTGACCATGCTGCCCATCTTAACTAAAACCCCCTACCCTTCTGGGGACCATATCCCTCTATTCCCATCCTATTCATGTATTTGTCAAGATGCCCCTTAAAAGTCACTATCATATCTTCTTCCATTACTTCCCCCAGTAGCGAGTTCCAGGCACTCACCACCCTCAAGGTAAAAAACTTGCTTTGGATGCCTCCTTTAAATCTTACCCCTCACATCGTAAACCTGTGCCAGCTAGTAATTGACTTTTCCACCCTGGGAAAAAGCTTCTGACTATCCACTCTGTCCATGCCCCTCATAATCTCGTAGACTTCTATCAGATCTCCCCTCAACCTCTGTCATTCCAGTGAGAACAAACCAAGTTTCTCCAACCTCTCCTCATAGCTAATGCCCTCCATACCAGGGCAACATCCTGGTAAATCTTTTCTGTACCCTCTCCAAAGCCTACACATCCTTCTGGTACTGTGGCGACCAGGATTGGACACTATATTCCAAATGTAGCTTAATTAAGGTTCTATAAACTGCAACGTAACTTGCCAATTTTTAAACTCAATGCCCTGGCCGTGAAGATAAACATGCCGTATGCCTTCTTGACTACCTTCTCCACCTGCGTTGCCACTTCCAGTGACCTGAGTACCCGTACATCCAGATCCCTCTGCCTATGAATTCATTTAAGGGTTCTGCAATTACTATATATTTTCTATCTGTGTTGGACCTTCCAAAATGTATTACCTCACTTCATTTCCCTTCATGTCAGCCCCTGGATTTGACAAGTGGTGTCTCAGACCTTGCTGTTGTTAATCCGCTCCATTTAATTGGCTTGGCAGCTGGCCACGTACGCACTGGCTTTCTCCTGCCAGTGACTGAGCTGAACACTTGTGAAAAGTGCTAAATAAATGCAAATTGTTGTTGTAAGAAAACATTGGTATAAATTCCACAACCTAATGGTGAGTAAATTTCTGTGTTTTTTTTTTCCAAAATCGTGTCTGGTTTTTTTTTTAACTCTTAAAACTGGAAACAGGAAATAGTCACAGGGAGGCCTGTGCAGGAGTTTTTTTTTCACCTGGACCTCCATAAATTGGGAAGGTGAAGAATCCCGATACTCTACACGTGTAGAGTATCCCAACCCTCCCCCCTCCTCTAACCTAATAAAAAAAGGAGACGAGGAGTGTGAGTAGGTAAGTTTAAGTTTATATTTGTTTCTGTGTAAAGGAAGTAATAGGGATGGCAGTGCAGGCAGTGCGATGTACCTCCTGTGGGATGTTTGAGGTGAGGGACACTGGTAGTGTCCCAGCTGATGACACCTGCCAGAGGTGCATCCAGTTCCACCTCCTTGAGGACCGTGTTAGGGACCTGGAGCTGGAACTGGAGGAACTAAGAATTATTAGGGAAGCAGAGATGGCTGTTGATAAAAGCTACAGGGAGATAGTTACTCCTAAATGTGATACATGGGTGACTGTTAGAAGGGGTAAGAAGCAGTCAGTGCAGAGTTCCCCTGAGGCTGTTCCTCTACGCAATAAGTACTCTGCTTTGGATGCTGTTGGGGATGTAGACACAACCGGGGTAAGCCATGGAGTACAGGTCTCGGGAGTTGAGCCTGTCCTTGATGCTCAGGTGGGAAGGGGGAAGAAAAGATCTGGATTAGTGATTGGGGACTCCCTAGTTAAGGGGATAGATAGGAGGGTCTGTGGGAAGGAGCGGGACTCGCGGTTGGTATGTTGCCTCCCGGGCGCTGTGGTCAGTGATATCTCTGACCGAGTGTTCGGGATCCTTAAGGGGGAGGGGAACCAGCCCCAAGTTGTGGTGCATGTAGGTACCCATGACGTAGGTAGGAAAAGGGATGGGGATATAAAGCAGAAATTCAGAGTTGGGGTGGAAACTTAGGGCTAAAACTAACAGAGTGGTTATCTCTGGTTTGTTACCTGTGCCGCGGGATGGCATACAAAAGAATAGGGAGAGAGAACATTTGAATTCGTGGCTAAAGGGATGGTGCAGGAGGGAAGGGTTCAGGTATTTGGACAATTGGGGCTCATTCTGGGGAAGGTGGGACCTCTACAAGAGGGATGGTCTGCACCTGAACCGGAGAGGTACCAATATCTTGGGGGGTAAATTTACCAGTGCTATTCGGGGGGGTTTAAACTGATTCGGGGGGGGATGGGAACCTGAATTGTTGTGCCAGTATACAGGAGGATGTGAATAGGGAGGTCACGGATAAGGTTTCTAGGTCGCAGCAGTATAGTGGCAAACGGGAGGGTGGTTTGAAGTGTGTATACTTTAATGCGAGGAGCATACGCAATAAGGTGGATGAACTTGCAGCCTGGATTGGTGCTTGGGACTTCGATGTTGTGGCCATTTCAGAGACGTGGATAGAGCAGGGGCAGGAATGGTTGTTGCAGGTTCCGGGGTTCAGATGTTTCAGTCAGAGCAGAGGTGGTGGTAGAAGAGGGGGAGGAGTGGCATTGTTAGTTAAGGACAGCATTACGGTGGCAGAAAAGACGTTTGATGTGGACTTGTCTGCTGAGGTAGTGTGGGCTGAGATTAGAAACAAGAAAGGAGAGGTCACACTGTTGGGAGTTTTTTATAGGCCTCCAAAAAGTTCCAGAGAAGTAGAGGAAGGGATTGCAAAGTTGATCCTGGATAGGTGTGAAAGTAACAGGGTAGTTGTAATGGGGGACTTTAACTTTTCTAATATCGATTGGAAAAGCTATAGTTCAAGTACGTTAGAGGGGTCAGTTTTTGTTCAATGTGTGCAGGAAGGTTTCATGACTCAGTATGTAGATAGGCCAACAAGAGGTGAGGCTATATTGGATTTGGTACTGGGTAATGAACCAGACCAGGTGTTAGACTTGGAGGTGGGTGAGCACTTTGGTGATAGTGACCACAATTCGGTTACGTTTACCTTAGTGATGGAAAGGGATGGGCACGTACCGAATAACAGTAGTTATAGCTGGGGGAAAGGTAATTATGAGGCTATTAGGAGAGATTTAGGATGCATAGGGTGGAGCAGGAAATTGCAGGGGCTGGGGACATCTGAAATGTGGAGCATATTTAAGGAACAGCTTCTGCATGTCCTTAATGAATATGTACCTGCCAGGCAGGGAGGAAGTGGTCGAGTGAGGGAACCATGGTGTACTAGGGAAGTTGAATCTCTGAAGAGGAAGAAGGAGGCTTATATAATGATGAGACGTGAAGGCTCAGTTAGGGCAATAGAGAGCTATAAATCAGCCAGGAAGGAGCTAAAGAGGGAGTTGAGAAGAGCTAAAAGAGGACACGAGAAGACTTTGGCAGATAGGATTAAGGAGAATCCTAAAGCTTTTTACAGGTATATAAATAATAAAAGATTGGTTAGGGCAAGATTAGGGCCAGTCAGAGATAGCAGTGGGAAGTTGTGCGTGGAGCCTGAGGAGATAGGAGAGACACTGAATGAGTATTTTTCGTCAGTATTCACGCAGGAGAAAGACAATGTTGTCGGGGAGAATACTGCGATACTAGGTTGTAGACTGGGCAGGATTGAGGTTCATAAGGAGGAGGTGTTAGCGAATCTTGAGGGTATGAAAATTGATAAGTCCCCTGGGCCAGATGGGATTTACCCCAGGATTCTCTGGGAGGCTAGAGAGGAGATTGCAGAGCCTTTGGCTTTGATCTTCATGTCGTCGTTAGCTACAGGTATAGTGCCGGAAGACTGGAGGATGGCAAATGTTGTCCCTTTGTTCAAAAAGGGGAGTAGGGACCATCCTGGAAATTATAGACCGGTGAGCCTGACTTCTGTTGTGGGCAAGGTCTTGGAAAGAATTATAAGGGATAGGATTTATAAGCATCTAGAGAGAAATAAATTGATTAGGGATAGTCAGCACGGTTTTGTGAAGGGTAGGTCGTGCCTCACAAACCTTATTGAGTTTTTTGAGGAGGTGACCAAAGAGGTAGATAAGGGTAAGGCAGTTGATGTAGTGTATATGGATTTTAGCAAAGCGTTTGATAAGGTTCCCCATGGTAGGCTACTGCAGAAAGTGCAGATGCATGGGATTGAAGGTGATTTAGCAGTTTGGATTAGGAATTGGCTAGCTGATAGAAGACAGAGGGTGGTGGTTGATGGGAAATATTCAACCTGGAGTGCAGTTACAAGTGGTGTACCTCAAGGATCTGTTTTAGGGCCACTGCTGTTTGTCATTTTTATAAATGACCTAGATGAGGGTGTAGAGGGTTGGATTAGTAAATTTGCTGACGATACCAAAGTGGGGGGAGTTGTAGACAGCGAGGATGGATGTTACAGTTTGCAGAGGGACATAGGTTGCAGAGCTGGGCCGTGAGGTGGCAAATGGAATTCAATACGGATAAGTGTGAGGTGATTCACTTTGGTAGGAATAACAGGCATATGAAATATAGGGCTAATGGAAGGACCCTTAATAGTGTTGTCGAGCAGAGGGATCTTGGGGTACAAGTACATAGCTCTTTGAAAGTTGGCACCCAGGTTGATAAAGTTGTTAAGAAGACGTACGGTGTGTTAGCTTTTATTGGTAGAGGGATTGAATTTAGGAGCCGTGAGGTTATGTTACAACTGTACAAAACTCTGGTGCGGCCGCACTTGGAGTATTGCGTACAGTTCTGGTCGCCGCATTATAAGAAAGATGTGGAAGCATTGGAAAGGGTGCAGAGGAGGTTTACCAGGATGTTGCCTGGTATGGTGGGAAGGCCTTATGAGGAAAGGCTGAGGGACCTGAGGTTATTTTCATTAGAGAGAAGAAGGTTACGCGGTGACCTAATTGAGGCGTATAAGATGATCAAGGGATTGGATAGGGTGGATAGTGAGAGCCTTTTTCCTCGGATGGTGATGACCAACACGAGGGGACATAACTTTAAATTAAGAGGTGGTAGTTATAGGACGGATGTCAGAGGCAGGTTCTTTACACAGAGGGTGGTGAGGGCGTGGAATGCCCTGCCTGCAGCAGTTGTGGACTCGCCTACTTTGGGGGCATTCAAATGGTCGGTGGATAGGCATATGGATGATATTGGAATAGTTTAGGTTAGAGGGTCCACTGGCCGGCGCAACATCGAGGGCCGAAGGGCCTGTACTGCGCTGTAATGTTCTATAATTGGTTAAAAGTACATTAGCTGGTCTGAAGGCTGGATTATTAGTATTACTGATTTTGGCTCTTTTGAGAGTGTTTGATGCTGACACTGGAGCCTGAGATGGGAGGTATTTCATTCTCCAACACAATCATTTCTCATGACAATGAAAAGAAAGGTTCCACAAAGAAACAGTTTGTGGACTGTTTGTGAGAAGATGATTTAAAACTTAAGAAAAAGGTCAGTTACTGATGGGAATATCAGCAGGATAAATAATACCAGAGTATTTCTGAGGTTTTATTTCACTCCTGTTTTAATATCAATGGGATGCTGGTGTATTACTGATGAATATTTCCCATTTTCCTTCATGGTGTTTCCAATAGTGGATCTTTTTAGTGATACAATGATCAAGAACATCAATCAAACCTGAAATGGAATCTCTTATCTTTTGCCCTATCACAAACTTTCCCTTTTGTTTTTTTCCCACTCTCCAACCTTTCATTTCTTTACAATTTGTGGCATCTCTAACTTCCTTGATGAAGGATCACTGACATTAAACATTGGGTAGAATGTAATGCCCTCCCTATGGCAGGTTTGGTGGCAAGTGAGCTCTCAATCAGGTGAGAGGATGGCTGGTGGGGACTCCACCTCCTTGCTGCCTCCATCTCAATTAAATCCCATGGCCTCCAGCTTGTGAACATCTCCCAACATCAGTTACCTGAGTCTGGGGCCTTCCATGCACCTGGGCCTTGTGTGGGTGTAATATCAGCAGCTGTCACCGCATTCCCAGTAGTGCTGTCATTCAGTAACACTGGCTTCTGACTGGTTGATAGCACTTTGCTAGGCTGGACCTCTTCCCATTGTTCCCTGGTAAGGCTCATTAGTGTCCAGAACATAGAACGCTACAGCGCAAACAGGCCTTTTGGCCCACAAGTTGCACTGATCATATCCATACTTACCAGGCCTACCTATAACCCTCAATCCCATTAAATGCCATGTACTCATCCAGAAGACTCTTAAAAGACCCCAGCAAGTTTGCCTCGACCACCACTGGCGGCAGCCGATTCCATTCACTCACCACCCTCTGAGTGAAAAATTTACCTCTAACACCTCCTCTGTACTTACCCCCCAGCACCTTAAACCTGTGTCCTCTCGTAGCAACCATTTCAGTCCTGGGAAATAGCCTCCGAGAATCCACTCTATCTCTTCCTCTCAACATCTTATAAACCTCTATCAGGTCGCCTCTCAATCTTAGTCTCTCCAGGGAGAAGAGACCTAGCTCTCTCAACCTATCTTCATAAGGCCTGCCATCCAATCCAGGCAACATCCTTGTGCCTAATTAACTGTCTGATTGACAGATAGTTCAGTGTGTCTTCTGCCATTGAGACAATGAGGAGTTTTTGCCAGTTCTCCAGCCAATGTGCGAGACTCCTCTTGTCTCCATTAAATCCAGCTCATTAACAGTGTTTCTCCCCATAGATACTGTCCAAATGTCTCCTGGTGTCTGTAAGGGCCCTAACATACTGTCCCACTGCATCCACTTTGCATATTAAACTTGATACATGACTTACAGCTTTGAAAAACAAATTATTTGAAGATTTGAGTCAGTAGAGGTCTGGTAAATATCAAATTCCTAATTTGACTCCTTTTTCAGTAAAGGGAAGGTGTTATTTTTGGGGATATTTCACTTGTCCTCAGTGGTGAGATTTCAGTATGTATGGAGCTCATTTGCTATTTTTCTTGTAACTGATTTAATTTTCTTGGTGACTTCCGTGTTGCAACATTAATTTTTTTCTATTTTAAACAGATTTGGGATCAAGAATGGCAGAATGTGATTAAATCTGCAGATCCGCGATTGTCTGTGGGCCAAGCTTTTACAAATATCTATCAGGATGTCCATCTATTTGTCTTAGCCAACATTGTCAGGCGACCTATTGTTGTCATTGTCGGTGAGTTAAAAAACTGAAAGGAAGAAAAACAACTGAAATTCAGTCAGATAAAACACTTTTATTTGAATTAAATTGTTGTGTGATTCTGTTGTTCCTGAGCAGTTTCTCTTGCTCCATCCTGAAGTTGCTAATGTTCTGCTAAGTGCTAAGCACAAATATCCAATGGTATTTTACTCTGATATTAGACATTCTTCATGTCTAAGCCAAGAGTCAGTAAGCTATTCAACAGTGAGGATTCTGTACACCTGAGCCTCGCCCTGTCCACATTCAAGTAATTTCCAGGAACATTGAGTCCAAATGCAGCACTCACAGTCCTTTCCCCACTCAGCTACTGGGATCAACGCACGCTGTGAATCAGATAGCAGATTGATGGTGGTAGTGATTAGCACTGCTGTCTCTCTGTGTCAGGCACCCAGGTTCGATTCTGGCTTTGAGTCACTGGCTGTGTGGAGTTTGTATGTCTGCCAGTGTCCTCCAGGAGCTCCTGTCTTCTCTCGCACTCCAAAGATGTGCTGGCTAGGTAATAAATTAGTATGGCAAATACGTGGGGTTACAGGAATGGGGCCTGAGTGAGATGTTGTGTCAGAGTTGGTACAGACCTGATGGGCCAAATGGCCTCCTGCACTGTGGGGATTCTGTACTGTCTAGTGTCACACAGACCGTTACACTCACCATCACACCGAGTCTGCAAAGTGTTTCTCTCCTGGAGCAATCAACTTTCCCTTGGCTCAATAATTGTCCCTTTGTCTCGAATCCCATTCCAGAATCTGAGGCAGGAGCCTGGGCTGAGGTTTCAGTGCAGTATTTGGAGAGTGTTTCAGTGTCGCAATTGTAATTCCGGGCTAGGGTATAAACTGACACCCTGTATTCTTGATCAACTGGTATCAATGTTTCCTTGCTTCTTGTTGGAGAAGAGCACAAAGTTCTCCTACTGTCCAATCAATATTCATCCCTCAGGAAATGCAACCAGAGAAATTCACCACCTCATAGATTCCTAACAAAACATAAACTCATTGGGGTGGATTTTCCCATCCCACCCACCACAGGAATTGGAGAGAGCGAGAGACAGATCTTGGAAAAGTCCATTGACCTTGGGTGGGACTTTCCATTTTTTGTCCAGGAAATCCCACCCACTGTTTCAAACTCTTGAAGCTTCCTGAGGACAGGAAAGGCACTGTTTAAATGCAAGTTAACTCATTCTTTATTAGTCTGCAATTAAAGCGTATAATTCATGCCTAGCTTCAAACCCACCTTCCACTGCATGGACTATTGACCTATCCACACATACAGACAACCCCCATGTAAATCAGTTATGTGGTTTATGTATTTCAGTGTCAGTGATTGCCAGAGGTACGGGGCATCCATCCCAAAAACTGGTGGATCATATCAAAGAGCATGTCCCAGCCACAGTTCACAATGGACAAGGAGCAGACTGTATTTGACTAACGCATACTTGTGAAACTCAAAACTCAATGTCCAACGTTAGATGACAACATTTGCTTAATAGCCGTCAGTGTGCTAAGAATGACAACCAATTTCAGATTGTCAGTTTGGTTTAAAGTGTGAGACATTTGTGTGTACAGAAAGCTATATATATTAATGAACAAAGCACCATACTTTGCAGACAGACAGAACAGGTATACACATTGCACCTATTTCAACTAGCTAAATAAGTGACAGCCATTTGTTGATTCATTCCTAGAGTTTTGATCTATCAGAGTCAAGCTGCCTGGTTTGAATTTCAAACAACTAATCAGCATTCTCTTATACAGTATAAAGTGTTTTGTCATTTATTCTTTCAAAGTGTTCTGATGAGTACAAGGTGAAAAGCTTTGCCATTTCTCTTGTCTCAATGAAACTGACAGGTTGGGAAAGCTTTGACAGGTTACACTGAAGAGTTGCAGCTCTGGTGATTGAGAGACTGCTTTTCAAAACTACTGATCTCTAAAAGATTGTTTGGCAGCTTCTTGGAATGTATTTCATCAACACAGCACTTCATTCAC
Source organism: Sphyrna mokarran (assembly GCA_024679065.1). Classification (NCBI taxonomy): domain Eukaryota; kingdom Metazoa; phylum Chordata; class Chondrichthyes; order Carcharhiniformes; family Carcharhinidae; genus Sphyrna; species Sphyrna mokarran. The sequence continues at coordinate 1,177,668 of JAGIQG010000024.1, read as the reverse complement.
CTTCAGTCACATCTCCCTGCTGCCAACTTTAACCGTGGAATGTAATGCAGCTGCACTTTACTATCCTGACTCTTGGCAGAGTTGTAAAGAGCAGCTGACAACCAGTTAGGGGGTTTCTGACCCACAGATTATTCCGCCAATTGGGCAGCAATGAAGCTGAGAAGTTTCAGCCTTCTGTTTCTAAATTGTCATGTAAATTAGCTGTCAAAGCAGAACAAGACTAACCCCACCCCTTCTATAGAGCATCACTCCAAATTTAAACTACATTTACACAGTAGCTGCAACACAGTGCATTCTGAATTAATATTACAATTTATACTGTCTGTAGCCATTGCAATTCTTAATCACCGAGTTAGTGCTCCTAATTCCACCAGAAGACATCAATAGATTTTATTCTCTCTGTTGAAGGCAATGATTTTATATTTAAGTGTTAGTAGGGGTGAAGAGGGAGGAGGGGGGGGGTAAGTATAAAACAATGCCATTGTAAACTGGTAACCATGGTCACATTATTCAGAAACAACCTTGAACAGAAGTTAAATGAAGGTTACTGAACCTGGCTGCTGGGAAATGAGTGTGATTTAAAAATAAAAACAGAGAAAGATGTTAAACCAATTTAGGGAAATAATTAATATATGAATGCTGGAGGGAGTAACTGTTTCTTTTTCAGTTAAATTACAGGATGAAGTTGCAAACAATAAGGGAGCAGTTTTATATCGGAATCAAATCAAAGTTTAACTTTATTTTAATGGAATGTTTACTCAGACAGGTAAAAAAGAGAGACAGGTGACAAGAATTCACAGTATTTTCCCACACGCAATAACCACCTTGCGGTGATTTATTGATGCTATAAGTTTAAACATTCCCTGCAGGAGGGGAAGCAGTGGGGAACTTGGTTGTCATACCCATTGTTTCAGATTCTCATCGAGTGTCAATGTCAACATCAACTGAATTTCAGAGCTTTGTAATCAGCTCATGCGTGACTTGCAAACAGATTAGTGCAGGAACTAAAGGAATGTAGCAACATTTTATTAGAATTAACACTATTCACAATCAGGGGAAAAAAAATTAGGTAAATTCTGAAGAGAGCAAACAGCATTGACTTCATTATATTCCAAAAATGGTGACAAACATTTTAGATGAAAATGAGATTGTTTATATTCATATATTAACAAATATTATATATCCGTACACACCTTCTATCAACCTTATCGTGAAAAAGACAAAAAATTTACATTTGTATAGCACCTTTCACAGTCACCAGATGTCAATAGTGCTTTACAGCCAATGAAATATTTCCAAAGTGTAGTCACAGTTGTAATGTAGGAAATGCAGCAGCTGGTTTCTACACAGCAAGATCCCATAAAGAGTTTTGTGTGTTTTTGTGATATGAATTGAAGGATGAATCAGGGGCAGAACAGTTTGGAAAATTCTGCTGCTGCCCTTCAATAGAGTGTCATGGGGTCACAAACGGCTGCCTGAGAGTACAGCCAGTTTAACATCTCATCCAGAAGATAGCATCTCTGACAAGTCTGCACTCCTTCAGTACTGCTCTGAAACCTTAGCCTTGTTTGTTGTGCTAAAGATGTGAAGTGGAAATTGAATGCAGAATCTTCTGAGACACTGAAGCACAGCTAGCACACTGATAAATTTACATTACCCACTTGGACATGAACATTGTTTCCTCAATGAAAAATTTGCAGATGACATAAAGATTGGCCAAATAGTGGATAGCGTAGAGGATCATCAACAAAACAGTATCGATGGATAGGTGGAGCAGGCAGCCAAGTGGCAGATGGATTTTAACATAGAAAAATGTGAAATAATGCATTTAGGAAGGTTAAAGAGTTCTAGGGAAGACACAATAAATGGGAATATACTAAAAAAGGTAGATGAAATGAGGAATCTTGGCATATATGTACACAGGTCTTAAAGACAAGTTCAATGAGACAAGGTTGTAAAGAAGGCTTATGGAATGCTCACCTTCATGGCAGAGGTACTAAATATAAAAGTAAGGATATTGAAATTGTATAAAATACTGGTGAGGCCACAATTGGAGTATTATGTACAGTTCTGGTCATATTACAAGAAGAACATAACTGGTCTAAAGAGAGTGCAGAGAAGGTTTACAAGAATGTTGCCAGGGTTAAAAATGTGTAACTGCGAGGAGAGATTGAAGAGGTTGGGGTTATTTTCTTTGGAACAAAGAAGGCTGATGGGTGATTTGATAGAGGTGTACAGTATGTTCACCGGGGACCTTGGCACTGTGTTTATAATCTCACGTTAGTACTGCTCTGTCCTGCCGTGAGCTCAGCAGAGGAGCTAGTGCTCTCTCTGGCAGATTCGGGTATGAGATCCTGGCCAGAGCACACTGATCTCACCTGGCTGATGGATGCTGAGTGCTTGCCATCCTGAAAATTCATGACCAAAGGGCCAAAATCTGTATAAAAGATAAATTTGGGATCCAAATGAATAGCAAGAAACATGATGACATTGAATGGAAATGCTTTGGGAGATTTACAGTGTTGAAGACACCATTTAAATACATGCTACTATTGGTGCAGAGATATATTTCAATGTCATTTTGTCATTGTATCAGGTTTGTGTAAATTAAAAGTTTCATTTGCATAGTCTAAGATACTTTGGCCAGAATCTTTTGGCTATTCATGCCAGCGGGATTCTCCAGTCCCACTGCAGTGAATGAAGATGTGGCTGAGTGCCAAATTCTCCATGCTGACTTGCAGCAGTGGTGAGGCATGAATAGCTGGATAATTCCAACCACTATATCAGTAATGAGACTTCATTAGTGAAGAAAAGAGGAATTATTTAATGATCTTAAAGTGTAACAGCTTGTTTGCAGTTCACTTTAAAATACCTCTGTCTAAGAGAACTCCACCCCTGAGGTGATTCCCCACTCTAAGTCCTAATTGGTCAGCCAAGTCAGGTGACTCTTACTCTGCCGTGTTGCCCTTAAAGGGACAAACACCACAGTATCTAATACATTATATCCTGTGGCAGATAAAGCATATTTGTACTAATTTTCCATTGTACTTAGTGAGGAAAATTAATTGGACAATAAAGCAATTCAAGTTCTACAGATCACTATGAAAGTGAAACATTAATATTTCAGAGCTCATTAATCTTCAAGCTGTGAAGTAGAGTCACACAGACTCAAAATGTTAACAGTGTTTCTCTCTCCACAGATACTTCCAGACCCGCTGAGTTTATTCAGCACTTTCTATTTTTATTGCAAAAATTTTCCATTTGAAATAACTTTGTGGTTCTTTTGAAATCAGGTAATTCAGAAGGAAGCTCCAAAAGCATTTCAGACACGATGATATCGAGTCCAGCTGGGATTTACCTGCCTTTACATTGGCCTCCCTATCGCTGCCTCACTTATCCTATTTTGCTCAGCTGTGTGAATCAACATTTTACACCACTTGTTAGTATTGATGATGTGGGGCCAGGTAAGATTTTCAATCTGTCCATTTCAAGAATAGACCTGCCTTTAGGGAACATGCAAAGACATGCAGCAAATCAAAACGGCCACTTTCCAGCATCCTGGCCTGTAACTAACCTGAGAATTAATTCCAAGAATGGAGAACAAGGTTATAGATTGTCTACAGAAACAGAAAATGTTGGAAAGTCACAGCAGATCTGACAGCATCTGTGGAACTGTGCTGAAGTGTCACCCAGACTCAGAATGGCTCTATCCTCTCTCCACAGAAGATGTCAGATCTGCTGAGATCTTCCAGCATTTTCTGGTTTTGTTTCAGATTGCAGAATCCGCACTATTTTGCTTTTATAAACAGACTTTCAAGCCATGTGGGCAATTGTAAATATAATTTCACGGCAGCAATTTCCTTAGGGTCAAATTCTTTGAATCACAATGCCCAAGATTAAATTCATGTGCCTCTCACCTGCTAGCAATGACCCTACCATACTCACTCAGGGATCTCATTGCAGTGAAGTAGGTGGTGCAAGCTTACACAGCTCAGCACCACCTAGCCAGGAGGGAGCAATCCTCTGACCCTGGCTACAAACTCCTCCTACCTCAGGAACCAATTTTTGTCAATAATCCTTTGGTTGGGGGTCTGGACCTCAGTCCAAACGGCTCACAGTCACTTTTGAAAGCCCCCACCGTAATCAGATACTCAGGAAACACACAAAGTGCATGGCAGCACCTTTCATCCTGGCATTGGACATACTGAAGGCATTAAGAATATAATTCTGTTCCTTTAGTTCTCAGACGTTTTATTTAGATGAGGGATTTTTGGGTAAGAGATTTTTTAACCCATAAAGTTGTGGCTGTGGCAGTAATGTATGCGGTGGCCCTGAGCAGGGGAGATCTTTCTCCAGCCTGGAAGAGTCTGTCAAAAATCAAAAACTTTAAAGAAATTATAATTGATTGGCCACCTCAAGCTTTGGCTGTTATTCCAATCTCTGTGACCAGGAAGGAGACAGTCTCTCTGCCCCTGCTGATTGTTAGAGTATTCTCTTTATCTTTAAAGGAAATTTCCTCTGGGCCAGATGTGGGACAGGATGGAAATTTCAACTCCCAAATGTGTGAATAAATGGGGAGGATGATCACAGCATTTATTCACGATTCCCATTGTTCTGGCTCTGAGAATATATTTTTAAAAAAGGTTTCAAATTTCTTACTCCTTCAGAAATCAATGCTTTTCCGTTGGTTGTACCGAGTGAGGAAGGAAGTGTCGAGTTACCAATCCGCTTTCTCCTCGATACTGAGAAAGGTGACAAGAAGAATTTGCTGGACAGTTATCTAACGGGAATTCCTGTTCCTGATTGGAAAGGTGTGGAATTTGTCAATGCAGCCAGGTCAGTTCGCTTTCTCACTAACTACCTTCAACTTATCATTATTTCATTCTTACGATGGGTGACACAGAGACACACCGATTAACACTGCTGCCTCACAGCACCGGACTCAATTCACAACTTGGATGACTGTCTGTGTGGAGTTTGCACATTCTCCCTGTGTCTGCCTGGGTTTCCTCCAGATATTTCCAGTTCCCTCCCACAGTCCAAAGATGGGTAGATGGGGTTGATTGGCCATGTTAAATTGCTCTTTAGTGTCAGGGGGATTAGGAGGGTAAATATATGGGGTTACAGGGATAGGATATTTGATTGTTGTTGGTGCAGGTTCAATGGGCCAAGTGGCTTCCTTTTGCACTGTAGATTCAATAGCCTATGAATCTGTTGTTGGCTCTTAATTGCCCTCTGAAATGGTGAAAAAGCCACTCAGTTAAAGGACAATCACAGATGGGCAAAAAATGCCAGCCTTGCCAATAATGCCCACATCCCATGAAAAAGTAATATTTTAAAAATTGTATAAGGCTGTGGCTATAATTCTTAGATTGGAGGCAACTTGAGCACCAAGTTGTGAATAATATTTTTTCCGTTCTTCCCTCTGCCCGCAGGAACAACTCCAAATTTCTCACTTTGAGGTGAGTATTGTTCAGATTAAGCTGATATAATGGCCAGGATTTTCCAGTTTTCCATTGCTGAAGGCAGTCCACCTTTGCCCCACAGCAGGACCTTTCAGTCCCACCAAAGTCAACACTGTTTTGCATGGTTTACCTGCCGCAGGGAATCACTGTTAACAGGACTGGTTGGAAGGATTGGAAAATCCCATCCAGTTTGTTTTCAAATCCCTCGGATGAATAAATGGGATTGGACAGAATCTGCTATCTGTGTCATCAATCAGAGCACTCAATCTATGTCTCAATAAAACAAGTGAAAAGTCTTCTCATTGAATTCTTCCAAGGAGAAAAATAAGATTTTAAATAAATGCAGTTTGTTTTGTTTTGCAGGTTGTTTACAAATCCTTTGCCTGATGATCTTAACTTGGTTCAAGATTATTTCCAGCTGGTCAATCATCAGTACAAATTCTGGCAGGAAAACCTGGAGAAGGAAAGAAGTTGTGAGAATGAGGATGAGTTTACTTTCCTCACAAATTTGTCTATTGTGAGGAACAAATGTTTGACTCCAAGTTGCATATACTTTTGCTCCAAATTCACCAAACCATTCTGTCATATGTGTCACAATAATTTCCAAAAGAGAGAAGTGGCTTCCAGGACAAATAGCGATAAACAAAGTGGCAGCCAAGGCTCTGATGGATGTTTGAAGGAGTTACAATCAGAAAATACAAAGACTTTTGGATTACAAGGCATCAGGAACACTCAACAAACTCTGTCCCAGCCAGCATCGCACACTCTCTTCTTCAATAAGGATAATGCCCTGAAATGTAAAACACCTCATTGTTTATTCACTGGAATGGTGTCCCAGAATGGACTCTGTCCCAGCTGTTTCCAAGAAAATGACCACTCGGAATACCTTCCAGAGGGAGACAGTAACTCTGATTCATGCTTTCCAAAGTTGGCAACTGGATTAGTGGGGGAAAAGATAGATTTGTGGGGAGACAGATGCAGCAACTGTAAACAAGAAATAAGAAAGTTCAATGGTTTGTGCTTCTCTTGCTTAAAGTCAATGGATTCTTTCCCAAAGCCACACACCAGAATAGAGCACATTCCTTCCGAGTCACTGGCCAACATTGGCACTTTGAAAATATTGTCTCCCCTGGATCAGGGACAGACAGTCAGTCAGATCGGAGAGTGTAGAAAATGCAAAAATCCAAAGTGTCAGTATTTTGGGACTGAAGATCAGAATGGATTTTGTACAACGTGTTTCTTTAAATATGTGGAAGAAATTGGTGAGTAACTTGTATTTTGTAAATTATGCTTTCAGAAATCATTAACACTATGGCTTGAAGTTTTCAGATGTGTGCCGATGGAAAAGAAATTGTCAACTGGCGTTGTTGACCAGACAATCCCATGCCCAGCATCTGTGCTGTACACTCATTGAGTGAGATTCTCTGGCCTTCCCTCAAAGTTTTTTCAGGGCAGTGAGAGGTGTGCTCTGCCTGCTGGCTGTGGGATCCTCTGGCTCCACCGCTCTCACTGGGAATTCCCATTGAAGCCACCTCACGCTGTCAGGAAGCCCACAGTAGAGGGTTTACTGTCAGTGAAGCAGAGGATCCCTCCGGTGGGAATGGCCAGGGAATTTGGGCTTCTCTCAGTCACAACTGGGACAAAATCTGCCTTTTGGCTTTTGCAAAATCATCAAGCCTGAACTCTTCTTAAATTGCTGATTTCTATCATCATCTGACTCCGCCTCTTCCTCAACTCATTTGTGGTCAAACCAATGCCTTTGTAACCCTTTGGACTTAAAATTCTAGATTTCATAATGTCAATTAAAAGATATAAGGAGAGATGGAAAAATCTGCAGGGCCACTAAAACAGATGAAAAATATTCATTGCAATTACTGCTAATATCATAATTTTACATTTCAGCCTTTGCAAATGTTATTTGAGTAGTAAATATATACCACAACATTGAGTCTTTTAACACGCTTTATACAGAGGCAGGAAGTGTACATTTGGGGAGAGAATGGGACAGCAAATACGGGATCCTCTTGCAGCTGAGAGATACATTAAAGACTGACATTGTGAGATTAGCTGTAAAAAGACACCGTTCATTGAGCAGAACTCACTTCTGGTGCATTTCTTAGCTGTTTTGCTTCCTCTTTATCCATTGAACATAAAGATGTGAATCTCCATTGGGAAGCCTGTCATCCCTCTATTAACTGTGGCTGGAACTAATGTATATTTCTGTTATTTCATAAAGACAACAAGATTGTTTTCTTACAGCCATTTATATTCAAATCAAAGTTGAAGTTAAAATTGTTGTTAACCTAGGGTTTCGCAAAGTGGGGATCAGTTGCAGGGATGTTGAAAATGGATCGGTAGATACCCAGCTAAAAAAATCAAGGGATGATCTGTGATCTTCCTTAAATAAAAAGCAGATGCTCTGTTTATAATGCACATTTTATAGGAAGCCAGATGGCAATGAGGATCTCTCAATGAGAAAGCCAGCATTAAGAGGAAAAGTTTATTTTGCCTGATACAATTCAAGCTGTGTACACATTGAAAGGAAAAGATAAGAAAGTGTGTTTTTAAATGTGGAGTAAATCCCATTTATATTGCAACTTGAGCAGCTTGCTGAGATTGCCTGGGTGGCCACTTTGTAAAATTGGGTCTTTGAAATATAGAAAATAGGAGCAGGAGGAGGCCATTTAATCCTTCGAGTCTCCTCCGCCATTCGTAGCTGATCATCCAACTCAATATCCTGATTTCACATTCCCCTCTGTATCTTTTGATACCCCTTCACCCTGACAGATATATCTAACTGATCCCTGAAAACATGCATTGCTCATCGGAAAGTGAGTTTGAAAAGTCCTCAGTTAACCATCTAAAACATTTCAATCTGGTGTAAAATATTCTCAGGCTAAAATGAATTCATCCATCTCAACACACTGTTACACAGAACAGCTTTTGATACAGTCTGTAGCAGATAATATTACAATATCGGTGGATTATAGCGAGCACATTCCTGGCTCATCTCTCTCAGATTGTTAGAGATTAGTTTGCTTAACAAACTGGATTTCAAATGTAAGAGTGAGTTATCTGGAAATAGTTCTAGTGTAGTAAGAAGTCTGACAACACCAGGTTTAAGTTTTATTGTTGGATTTTAACCTGGTGTTGTGAGACTTCTTACTGTGTTTACCCCAGTCCAACACCAGCATCTCCACATCAATAGTTCTAATGGTTAGGGTTGATTGTTTAAAACTTGTCACATTCCATTTCCAAAACTGCTGCTTGTCTTAAACAAGGAAATGTCCCAGAACATGTCCCGTTTCACTGGTGACCCAGTTTCTTAGCATGTCCTATATTGGATTGTTTAGTTGTCCAGTTACTCTGCACCACAACATTAGGCTGGGATAAAGTGTGATTTTCCAGCCCATTCCTTAAAAAGACCATGATTTTCTGACGATGACTCGGGAAAACCCCAGCCTTTGGATGTGGCGAACCGGCACCTTGACACAGACGTTCTCAAGGATTTGAATGAACCCAGCTTAAAAAAGTGGAAGCAAATTCAATGGTTGAAAACAGGTAATGGATTAATGTGTTTCTAGTCAAACACAGTAAAAATAACCAGCTCAATTTTTTTTTTAAAAGCTGCATTTGCAGCTAGCACTGTGCAGTTGTTTGCACAGCTGTGGTGTTTATTGGATGCATTATGCAACAGGGCACATGTATAGTAACACTGAACCTGAATGACAAATATTACAGAGCCAGCATTAGAATCTCTCAAGCACCCACAGTTTTCTTTATCCTATTTGATTCCCTTCATATTTTTTATCCTCTTTTCACTCCTGTTCTTTTGGGAAAAGACCTTTCTTCCCATGAACCATCTTGTATCTCAGTAGTGTGGAAGGGATGAAGTGTAATTAAGTCTTCCATCCATCATCCGTCTGCCCTGTTGCGTCTAACATGCTGGGCCAGCAGGAGAAGTCCCTGGAGCAGCAGAACGAACTGGAGCTCTCACCGACCTTTTTCCCCCTCTCAATCCTAATCTCTGGAATCTGAAGCCCCCACAGGCAAGCTGTGCTCTGTATACCCACCACACCACCCTACCCCCCCACACCCCATCCCCCTCCTGCAATACCCTCCACCCCCACAGCTGCCATTCCTCTGACCCTGCCACAACAGCATGGGGCTCAGAACCTGAGTGAACAGCTTGCAACCAACACTGTGTCTCCTGTAATTAACAACATGGGTTCTTCATGTGGACAGTGGCCATTCTACACTGCAAGAAAACACAGATGGACATAGGAAAAAGTGAGGAATTCTAAAGCAAAATAATAGGATGCAAAATATCGATAAGTAATGCTGGAGAAAGATGTTGTATTGACCGCAAGCTGAACCTCATAACTGAAAATTTCTGATCAGTTTAGGTGGAATTTACCCAGAATTTGTCTGAGTGTCAGGTTCTGCCAGTGTCCATCTCCCCAGGTACACTGCCGAGTTTTCAGGTCTTCTGACAGTGTGAACAGGGGGAATATTTATGTTGTTGCCCAGTTCCTCCCAGGGTGGAACCCAGTCGAGGATCTGACTGTGGAACAGTGCACAGCTGTAGTAAAGAATTCCCCAGCGTTTAACTCACCAAGTCTACTTTGTGGTTTTTCTTGCACAATATTTCAATAAGTATAATTTAATAATATACAAGATCCTGAGGGGATGTGACAGGGCAGATACCAGGAAGATTGTTTTTAGAACAGAGAATAAAGAAAATTCCAGCACAGGAACAGGCCCTTCGGCCCTCCAAGCCTGCACCGACCATGCTGCCCCCGACTGAACTAAAACCCCCTAATCTTCCGGGGATCATATCCCTCTATTCCCATCCTGTTCATGGATTATCCAGATGCCCCTTGAAACTCTCTATCGTATTTGCTTCCACCACCTCTCCTGGCAACAGGTTCTAGATACCCACCACCCTCTGTGTAAAGAATCTGCCTTGCACATCTCCTTTTGGAAAGATGCAGCTTAATCCAGGGTAGTTAGTATGGTTTCGTGAAGGGTAAGTCCTGCCTCACAAATTTGATTGAATTGGAGTACTGTGTGCAGTCTTGGTCGCCTCACTATAGGAAAGATGTGGAAGTTATTGAGAGAGTGCAGAGGAGATTTACAAGGATGTTGCGTGGATTGGGGGGCATGCCTTAAGAAGATAGGTTGAGAGACCTAGATCTCTTCTCCCTGGACAGACGAAAGTTGAGAGGCGACCTGATAGAGGTTTATAAGATGTTGAGAGGAATAGATAGGGTGGATTCTCGGAGGCTATTTCCCAGGGCTGAAATGGTCGCTACAAGAGGACACAGGTTTAAGGTGCTGGGGAAGCAAGTACAGAGGAGATGTTAGGGGTAAGTTTTTCACTCAGAGGGTGGTGAGTGAATGGAATCGGCTGCCGTCAGTGGTGGTAGAGGTGAACTCGCTGGGGTCTTTTAAAAGACTTTTGGATGAGTACATGGATTTAATGGGATTGGGAGTTACAGATAGTTCTATGGCCTGGTAGGTACTGATATGATCGGCCATATCAGTGGGCCAAAGGGCCTGTTGTGCTGTAGTGTTCTATGCTCTTTGAGGAGGTAACTAAATGTGCAGACAAAGGTAGAGCAGTTGATGTGGTAAAATGGATTTTAATAAGCCATTGATACGGTTCTCCCTGGTAGGTTCGTGAAGAAAGTAAGGAGGTGTGGGATAGAAGAGAATTTGGCCAATTGGATAAGTAACTGGCTATTTCGTAGAAAACAGAGTGTAAATGGAAGGAAAGTTTTCAGACTGGAGGCCAGTTACCAGCAGTGTACCACAGAAATCAATGCCGGGTTCCTTTGCTATTTGTAATTTTTATCAATGATTTCGAAGAGGGGGCTGAAGGGTGGGTTAGTAAATTTGCTGATGACACCAAGATTGGTGGAGTAGTGGATGAGGTGGAGCACTCCTGGAGGCTGCAAAGAGACATTGATAGGATGCAGAGCTGGGCAGAAAAGTGGCAGATGGATTTTAACCCTGATAAGTGAAAGTGATTCATTTTGGTAGGGCAAACTTGAATGCAGATTACAGGGTCAACAGCAGGGTTCTGAGGAATGTGGAGGAACAGGGAGATTTTGGGATTCATGTCCACTGATCTCTGAAGGTTGCCACTCAAGTGGATAGAGCTGTGAAGAAGGCCTATAGTGTGTTAGTGTTTATTAACAGGAGGTTTGACTTTCAGAGCTGTGAGGTTATGCTGCAACTATACCGGACCTTGGGGAGACGACATTTGGAATATTGTGTTCAGTTCTGGTCACCTCATTATAAGAAGGATGTGGAAGCATTGGAGAGATTTACCAGGATGCTGCCTTGTTTGGAGGGTAGGTCTTATGAGGAAAGAGAGTCCTATTGAGGGAGCTGGGGCTTTTCTCTTCAGAGTGGAGGAGGATAAGAGGCGACTTAATAGAGGTTTGTAAGATAATGAGGGGGATTGATAGAGTGGACAGGCAGAGACTATTTCCTCAGGTGGGTACAGCTGTTACTGGGGCAAAACTATAAGGTTCATAGGAGGGAAGTCCGAGGTAGGTTCTTTATTCAGAGAATGGTTGGGGTGTGGAATGCACTGCCTGCTGTGATAGTGGAGTCGGACACTTTAGGAACTTTCAAGCGGTTATTGGATAGGCATATGGAGCACACCAGAATGATAGGGAGTGGGATAGATTGATCTTGGGTTCGGACATAGCTTGGTACAACATCGAGGGACGAAGGGACTGTACTGTGCTGTACTGTTCTATGTTTTATGTTTTTCTTTAACCTTGCCCCTCGCACCTTAAACCTGGGCCCTCTAGTGCTTGACTCTTCCATCCTGAGAAAAAGCTTCTGACTATCCACTCTGTCCATGCTCCTCATAATCTTGTAAAATTCTATCAAGTCACCCCTCAACTTGCATCGTTCCAGTGAGAAAAGATGAACTTTTCTGACCCTTCCTCATAGCTAATGCCCCTCCATACCAGGCAACATCCTGGTAAATCTTTTCTGTAGCCTTTCCAAAGCCTCCCCATCCTTCTGGTGGTGTGGCAACCAAAGTTGAACACTATATTCCATATGCAGCCTCACTAAGGTTCTATAAAGCTGCAACATGACTTGCCAATTTTTAAACTCAGTGCCTCGGCTGATGAAGTCAAGCTTGCCGTATGCCTTCTTGACTACGTCTCCACCTGCATTGCCACTTTCAGTGACCTGTGTACCTATACATCCAGATCTCTCTGCCTATCAATACTCTTAAGGGTTCTGCCATTTACTGTATATTTCCTATCTGTATTAGACCTTCCAAAATGTATTACCTCACATTTGTCTGGATTAAACTTCATCTGCCATTTCTCCATCCAAGTCTCCAACTGATCTATATCCTGCTGTATCATCTGACGGTCCTCATCGCTATCCACAAATCCACCAACCTTTGTGTTGTCCACAAACTTACTGGTCAATCTAATTACATTTCCCTCCAAATCATTTATATATATTACAAACAGCAAGTCCCAGCACTGATCCCTAAGGAACATCACTTGTCATAGCCCTCCATTCAGAAACACACTCTTCACTGTTGCCCTCTGTTCTCTATGACTGAGCCAGTTTAGTATCCACCTTTCCAGTTCACCTCTGATCCCATGCAACATCACTTTCTGCATTGTGGTCCCTCTTACGGGGGAGACTGAAACCAGGGGACACAATTGGAAATAAAAGGAATTTTCATTTAAAATGGAGATGAGAAATTTTTTTCTGTGAGGGCATGAATCTGTGAAATTCCCTTCCCCAAAGAGTGGTGGAGATTGGATTATTGGATATTTTTAAAGCTGAGTTAGGTTCCTAATTGATAATGGGGTCAAAGTGTATAGGGGGTATTCAGGAAAATAGAGACCACAATCAGATCAGCCATGATCTTATCAAATGGTGGGCCCAGCTCGAGGGGCTGGATGGCCTACACCTGAATTAGATTTTCTGCAGCGACACCAATTTAATAAAATATTATGTTTTACTAGTGGAAATTGTGGTGAGTTTGCTGAATATTTGTTGGGGTTAATATGATTGATAGTGAGACTTATTATAATGTTTGTCTTTCCAGGGGCTTTCACTGAGCAAGATTCAAACAGACAACAGAACAAAGAGTCTGTCCCTTCATCTCATGGGCACCTTGCTCAGATTTCATCTCATCTTAAAAACATGTCCCTCTGTTGTACACCCAGCTGTAGCATGCTCGCCAATCCAGTGTATAATGGTTGTTGTGAAAAGTGTTATGTTGATGTACAGAGTAAACACTTACAGAGACTCAAAATGGGCAGCGATATTCCTACAGGTCAACCTGCATGGGTAAGTTAGGATTTTTTAATTGAAGAATGTGATGAGGTGGGGAACAGAAAGAATGCAATATGATTTTAAGAACATTTCCTAATTTATAACACATACGATGTGCCAATTTTCCAGCTTCCCAGTGACAGGGTTTTCAGTGATCAATCAGTTTGCCATTGCCGGCTAGCGGGACTGACAACTTGCACTGCTTGTTGGCCACGCTGCTGAAGAACCTGTGATGGGGAGCTGGAAAATCCCAGCCACAAGTTCATGAATCATAAGCAAAACAGTAAATGCTGGAAGAATCTTCACACTGTCATTAAAGCTTCCTCTGTTTTGTTCCCTATGTATCTTTGTTGCAGTCTCTTCTAGCTCCTACCTACCATTGCCTGAAGCTGATCCACCCCCTTATCCAGTGTAAACTTCATCACGTTTCTCCCCTTCGTTAGTTCTAAAGAAAAGCCTTATGGATTTGAAATGTAATTTTGTTTCTCTTCACAGATGCTGCCAAATCTGCCCAGTCGTTCGGTATTTTCTGCTTATTTGCTGATTTTCGGAATTCTCGGTGTTCTCCTCTTTTATTGGTGAATAAGTCAGAAGTTGGTTTTGTAACGTTTTCGGTTGTTACGCACCAGCGATGTGACTGTGACTGTGGCAGATTCTGGACATCTGTTCTTCCTGAATTTCATTTTGTTTCCAAGTTTCTATTTTGTCTTTTCTGCAGTTTAGAGATTTGGAAACCTCTTTATCACCTCAAGGTAAACACAATACAGAAAAACTAGCTATTCTGACAACCACTCATTCTACAGGGACTAATGGCATATTCCCCTAAACTGAACAGAAACATTAGCCAAACACAGGGGATGGCATGTTGGCACAGTGGTTAGCACTGCTTCCTCACAGCACCAAGGACCCGTGTTCAATTCTGGCTTTGGGTCATTGTCTGTGTGGAGTTTGCACATTCTTCCCACATCTGAATGGGTTTCCTCCGAGTGTTCCGGTTTCTTCCCACAGTCCAAAATTGTGCGGGTTAGTTGATAGAACATTACAGTGCAGTACAGGCCCTTCGGCCCTCGATGTTGTGCTGACCAATGGAACCAATTTTATGACCCTCTAACCTAACCTATTCCAATGCTATCCATATGCCTATCCACTGACCATTTGAACACCCTTAAACTTGATGAGTCCACAACTGCTACAGGCAGGGCATTCCATGCCCTTACTACCCTCTGAGTAAAGAACCCACCTCTAGCATCTGTCTTATAACTACCACCCCTTGATTTAAAGCTATGTCCCCTCGTGTTATCCATCTCCATCTGAGGAAAAAGGCTCTCACTATCCACCCTATCTAACCCTCTGATCATCTTATATGTCTCAATTAAGTCACCTCTTAGCTGCCTTCTCTCTAATGAAAATAACTTCAAGTTCCTTAGCCTTTTCTCATAAGACCTACCCATCATACCAGGCAACATCCTGGTAAACCTCCTCTGCACCCTTTCCAATGCCTCCACATCTTTCTTATAATGTGGCGACCAAAACTGTACACAATACTCCCAAGTGTGGCTGCACCAGAGTTTTGTACAGTTGCAACATGACATCTCTGCTCTGAAATTCAATCCCTCTACCGATAAATGCTAACATACTACGCCTTCTTAACAACCTTATCAACTTGAGTACCAGCTTTCAGAGATCTATGCACCTGTACACTGAGATCTCTCTGCTCATCTACACTACTAAGAGTCCTACCATTATCCCTATATTCTGCACACATATTACTCTTACCAAAGTGAATCATCTCACACTTTTCCACATTAAACTCCATTTGCCACTTCTCGGCCCAGCTCTGCAACTTACCTATGTCCCTCTGCAAAGTGTAACGTCCATCCTCACTGTCTACAACTCCTCCGACTTTGGTGTTGTCAGCAAATTTACTAACCTATCCCTCTACACTCTCATCCCAGGTCATTTATAAAAATAACAAACAACAGTAGCCCCAAAACAGATCCCTGAGGTACACCACTAGTAACTAAACTCCAGGTTGAATATATCCCATCAACCACTACCCTCTGTCTTCTATCAGCTAGCCAATTCCTTATCCAAATTGCTAAATCACTCTCAATCCCATGCATCTGCATTTTCTGCAGTAGTCTACCATGGCGAACCTTATCAAATGCCTTGCTAAAATCCATATACACTACATCAACTGCCTTACCCTTATCTACCTCTTTAGTCACCTTTTCAAAAAATTCTAAGGTTTGTGAGGCACGACCTTCCCTTCACAAATCCATGTTGACTATCCCTAATCAATTCATTTCTTTCTAAATGACTATAAATCCTATCCCTTATAATGCTTTCCAAAACTTTCCCCACAACAGATGTAAGGCTCACTGGTCTATAATTTGCAGGATGGTCTCTGCTCCCCTTCTTAAACAAAGGGACAACATTTGCCATCCTCCAGTCTTCCGGCACTACACCTGTAGCCAATGATGACATGAAGATCAAAGCCAAAGGCTCTGCAATCTTCTGTCTAGCCTCCCAGAGTAACCTGGGATAAATCCCATCTGGCCCAGAGGACTTATCTATTTTTATACTCTCAAGAATAGCTAACACCTCCTCCTTACATACCTCTATCCTGTGTAGTCTACAATCCTGTATCCCAGTATTCTCTCCAACTCTGTTGACATTTTCCTGTGTGAAGACTGACAAAAAATATTCATTTATTGGTCATGATAAATTGCCCCTTAGTCTCTGTGGCATTAGAGGGTGAATACTTGGGGTTGGACCTGGGGGAATTGTTGTTGGTGCAGACTTGATGGGCTGAATGGCCTCCTTCTATACTGTAGGGTTTCTGCAAGCACTGAATGACATGTTTTGCGATGGAGAGACAGCTCAATGTTGGTCAGATCATTCAGTCAATGGAGTTCACAGGTTCTTTACTCTCTGCTGCCAGGAACCTCATGGCATGGGGTCACCATCAGCTGAACTGGACAATCCCATCCACAGGAACAGCTGGGATATTCTGATGTTGCAAATGTAAAATGCTGTATGTTCTAGAAAAGTGCCAAAGATGATAGAAATATTCAGCAGCTCAGGCAGTTTTTGCAGAGAGAGAGCGTTCTGGGCAAAAACTGATGAAAGTTTAACTTTGATCATCCTCCTTCATTGTGTGAGGTTAACTTTGTCTGTCTCACCACAGATGCTACCCAGACACAGCAATCCTGATCAGAAAGAACAAGATTCTAATCTATTCTTACACTTTGCATTTGGAAAATTAAATCAATTTTTGAGTAAATCAAATACTCTCATTTTCTACAACAGGATTGTAATGCCGAATTTAATTGATTCATGGTGGGAGCTTGTTTGAATGGAGTGGAGTACTTGTTTGATTGTACAGAGAATTTAGGAGGGTATTTTCTTTTTAAAAGAGGGTAAATGAAAATAACAAAACAAGACAGTCTGTATGAGACAGTGAGAGACTTCCAGCTAAACCCTATTTCTAAGACTGAATTAAGAATGTTTCGAGATTTCAGTCAAACCAGCAAAACAAAAACTTTATCAACTAAAAGCTGATGCCAAATTTTCCACTAGAATACAATCTGTGAAAAGAATAGCATTAGTCATTCGATCCACAAAATCTTTTAAAGAGATTTGGCTGAATATCATGCTGTCATTTCAGAACGATGTGATGTGGCGAACTCACAATTATTACCAGAGGTTACCTGGAGGAGGAGCAAGGGAACACTTCGCGTTAGAGGCAGCGAGAAACAGAAAGGTCAGCGATGCACATTCGCAGACTCCACAGCTTCGCACTTTATCATCAGCAGATCAACACAGTCCAGAAACAAAGAGAAACCTTTGCAGAACTCACGACTGTGAGCACTTTGGAAATACAAAATGTGACGGATACTGTAACGCTTGCTTCACCACCTCACAGATGCTCAGGAAATAGATATTTTTGGGCGACAGAAAGGGAAACACCAGCCCATACCTCCCTCTACCCACCACTTAAGTCATTTGCTCCCAGTTGGGTCTTGGTGTCACCCAGTTTCATCGCTGTTAATTATCACCAGGGAAAAATCAAGCCTCTTCCAGTAAAACGGAAGCAGAGGATAGAATTTTTCAGTTGGAGAATATTCTAAAGGTTAGGTGAATGATGAATAATGATGAGAAATCAATGTTTTAAAGGAGAATTTGTTTCAACTTCCAAATTCAGTTTATTTTTGAAGTAGATGATTGTTACATTCACAGTAAACAGCAAAGCAGGAGATTATATGATACTGTGTTGGCCCAGTGAAGCATAACGTTGATGCAATGTAATGTAATGTGAAAGTGGTTACGAGAGGGCACAAGATCATTAGAGCTTTGCTCACTCTGTCTCTCTGCCTGTGAGAAATCATCTCACCTCAGGCACTCGTTTCCTGGCAACGTAACATCAATAAGGATCTCACGGGATGGTGACTCATTGACACAAACTTGTTTCTAATCAGCACCAGGAAATACTCCTCAGCGTACCATTCTGTGCACCTTTGTGTGGTGGTGGTTTCACCGTCTCACATGCAATTGGGAAAACAGAATTCTAGCTGAATAAAAGAAACTGAGAATTGTTCTTTTTAAGAATTGTGAAGTGCCTCAATTCTGGTTGTAAACATTTGAGAAATTACAGCCATGCAATCTAAACCAGGAATGAAATTGGAAATGTAATTTTGAATTGGTGGGTGGAGCCTTTCTGAAATGTTCTGAGAAGATTCGGCAGAGTGGATCCGTGGAAGGTGTAATCCGCACGTGGGGAATCTAGAACTCAGACGTATAATTTTAAAATAAGGAGTTTCCCATTTAAAAGGGAGATGAGAAGTTTCTTCTCTGAGGGTTGTTAATATTGGAATTCATGACCTTAGAGAGTGATAGCTGGGCCAGTGAATATATTCAAGACTGAGTCAGTCAGATGTTTGATCTCTGGATGAGTCAAAGATTATTGGAGGTAGGCAGGAAAGTGGAATTAAAGCCATACTCAGATCACCCATGACCTTACGGAAAGGTGGAATAAGCACGTAAGGCCAAGTGCCCACTCCTGCCCCTATATCCTGTGTTTTTATAAAATTGCCAGTTTGTCTTGAACGGTGAATAATTTTGGTGTGAACCTTTGGAAAATTGAGTTTGAGTTCAGCAAAACTCCATTTCACCCAAAAACCATTGAATAATCAGACTGACAACCTTCCAGTTCCCGGGGATGTTTGCTATAAACTAGTTGTCACTTTACAGGAATTGTAGAAAAGTGTTTTATTGAGTCAAAATAATTGAAAATGTGCTTGCCTATTTTATGTACAAATTGTCTTATTAGTTTGTATTTTTTTAGTTTTTCTATAGATACTTGAGCAGGGATAATTTAAATACTTTAACATTTCATGTATTTCTATAAAACATTGGTTCAATGAAAAGAACCTATTTCTATTGAAAAGAAATACAGAAAATCATTTCAGAATGTGATAACCTGCAGGTCAATAACTGAACAATAACCAATATCTGTCTGACCTTTAGGTTGCAAACACTAAAATTCCATTGGCCTTCACAGTGAGTGTCTTTACACCTCACAGAAATATTTTCCTTTAATTATCAAGTTCATATTTTTTAAAAATGAGGCAAAGAGAAAGCAAATTTATCTATTTGAAGATTTCCAAGACACAGGTTTCTTCAAATTGGAATGACTCCATCTTCATACTTTTACACAAGATATTTATTCACTTATTGCTCTCTAACTGGACTGCGACTGAATTATTTTCTTTCTCCTCAACATGATAAAAACAGAAGAAGAAAGACTAGCAATAGAGCATGCCCTCTATCTTCAATAATCTCCACTATCTCCACCACTCAATAAAGCTCCAACTCATTGCTCCCAGTTAGTCAGACTCCTGAAAATGCGTCCAATATCTGAATTCAGTGATAAAAAGCATACATTGCTGTTCTTTAAAAGACAAAACATTGTATTATTCCATGTATCACTGCATCTTCTGCTGTTTGAATAATTCAAACAGGTGGCAACACTGATATGAATAAGGGACAAACAGGAAATCTATTTTAACAGAGAGTTAGTGTGATCTGTGATCATTTCTAATGAGGATAGGTTGAGGGAGCTAGGTCTCTTCTCCCTGGAGAGACAAAGGTTGAGAGACGACCTGATAGAGGTTTATAAGATGTTGAGAGGAATAGATAGGGTGGATTCTCAGAGGCTATTTCCCAGGGCTGAAATGGTTGCTATGAGAGGACACAGGTTTAAGGTGCTGGGGGGAAAGTACAGAGGAGAGGTTAGAGGTAAGTTTTTCACTCAGAGGGTGGTGAGTGAATGGAATCGGCTGCCGTCAGTGGTGGTCGAGGCGAACTCGCTGGGGTCTTGTAAAAGACTTCTGGATGAGTCCATGGGATTAAATGGGCTTGGTAGGTCCTGACATGATCGGCACAACTTGTGGGCCGAAGGGCCTGTTTGTGCTGTAGTGTTCTATGTTCTAACTTTGTATTCTATTAAGCTTCTGTTTCTAATGTTTTCATCACATATGTTTAAATAATGAAGTTAAATTGTAATATGATTGTTTTCTGCATAATGGTTAATAATTAATGCAGTGCACCCATGTTATCATCTGTGGAACTTATCAACTTTTCAGCATTTATATAAATATCCAATAGTCAAGAAAGATACCTCTCAAAGCACAACCACAGCCTACATTATAGTCTGCAAATAAACCTCATTCATTAGTTTCAGATCCTGTGATGACTCAGTTAGTAAAGGGACTGCCCAGTGTGGAACTGACCCATTGACAATAAGCAATGGGAAATCCCAAACTCAACACTGAGTTGGCTCTGGTTAACACAGTGGAGCTCAGCGCTGTTCTTCTGGGAGAGGATTGATAATTGTTGTTGATCATTTGTGGCTGATGACAGGAGTTCGCTACGTTCCCTCCTTGATTGTGTGTTTGATCCCAGCAGGAATGTGAGGAATGTTCGGGCAACAATCGAGGGCTGATGGCATCCTTAGAATGTCACAGTGAGCTTCTGCAACATCCCAAAGCATTTCACAAGAACATTCCCCAAAAAAATTGGATATCAAGCCAGAAAGGAGATATTATGGCTTCGACCAAAGGTTTTCTCAAAGATTTGGTTTTAAAGAGAAAGGGGAAGTGATGAGGTTTCAGGAGGGAATTCCAAAGTTGAGAGCCCAAGCAGCTGAAAGAACAGGCACCAATAGTGGAGCAGTTAAATCAAGGGTGCAAAGAAGCCGGAATTATAGACATCAGAGGGTTAGGGAGATGGAAGAGATTAAAGAGAGGGAGGCAGTAGAAGAACAAAAAAAAACAAAGAGCAATATAGCACAAGAACAGGTCCTTCAGCCCTCCAAGCCCGCACTGCTCATGAGCCCAACTAGACCATTCATTTGTATCCCTCCATTCCCAGTCTGTTCATGTGACTATCCAGATGATGTTTAAGTGCTCCACTAAACAATCCCAGTGTGTCTGCCTCAACCACCTTGCTTGGTAGTACATTCCAGGCCCCCACCACCCTCCTGTGTAAAAGAATGGAGGATTTGAAAGTAAGGATTGGATTCTCTGACCTTCCTTCAATATTTTTCTTGGTGGTAAGGAATAGCTACCATTGGCTGGTGGTGGAATTTTTTCCTCTTGCTGTAGTCAATGGGAATTCTTACTGCAGCTATCCCACTATGCTGGAAACCCATGGCAGGGGCTGTGCTGCTGGAGGGCTCAGAGAACCCTGCCATCATGAACGGACAGAGCATTCCAGTCTACAATTGAGGATTTTAAAAATAAGACATTTTTTAGCTGGAAGGCAATGTCAGTCAGTGAACACTGGGCTAATAAGCAAAACTGGACTGAGTGAAAATCAGAGCACCAACTGCAGAGGTTTGACTGACGTCAAGATTCCTGAAAGTAGAACCTGGGAGACTTAGCAAGAGTAGACTGAAATATTCCAATATAGCGATAACAAAGATATGAAGATTTCTAAAGAATGTGGCTTGAGACTGGAGTGAGTCAGCTGATGTTACAGAGTTGGAAACAGACAATCTTAGTCGTGTGTTCATGAGGTATTAACCAAGCTCCTCTGGATAGCAGGGGGAAGATACAGGGAGAGGGTCACATTCTTGCAGAGTGCCATTTAACCAGCGGGTTTTTATGGGGATGTTGATTTACTGGGCGGGGTTTTTTCACACTGCCTGCCATGGACAAGTTGCAGTGCTGGGCCAAGAGGTGGAAAATGGAGTTTAATGTGGAAAAGTGTGAGGTAATTCACTTTGGCAGGAATAACAAATGTGTAGAGTATAGGGCTAATGGTAGGACTCTTAATAGTGTTGAAGAACTTATTAAGTTCTTCATAGAACTTATTAAGTTCTGCATAGATCCCTGAAAGTTGGCAATCAAGTCTATAAGGTTGTTAAGAAGGCATACGGAGTCTTAGCTTTTATTGGTAGGGGGATTGAATTTCGGAGCCGCAACGTCATGTTGCAACTGTACAAAACTCTAGTGCGGCCGCACTTGGAGTATTGTGTGCAGTTCTGGTCCCCGCATTATAAGAAAGATGTGGAGGCATTGGAGAGGGTACAGAGGAGGTTTACCAGGATGTTGCCTGGTATGGAGGGCAGGTCTTATGAAGAGAGGCTGAGGGATTTGAGGTTGTTTTCGTTAGAAAGAAGGCGGCTAAGAGGAGACCTTATTGAAACATATAAGATGATTAGAGGTTTAGATAGGGTGGACAGTGATAGCCTTTTTCCTAGGATGGAGAAAGCTAGCACGAGGGGACATAGCTTTAAATTAAGGGGTGGTAGTTATAGGACGGATGTCAGAGGTAGGTTCTTTACCCAGAGGGTGGTTAGGGTATGGAATGCCCTGCCTGCTGCAGTTGTAGATGCGCCAAGTTTGGTGGCGTTTAAGAGGTTAGTAGATAAGTTTATGGATGAAAAGGGAATGGTTTAGGTTAGAGGGTCATTGCTTTTTCCTAATTGGTCGACGCAACATCGAAGGCCGAAGGGCCTGTTCTGCACTGTAATGTTCTATGTTCTATGTTCTAAGTGGTTCGTGGCAGTGCCATTGGTCAGTGGGGGATCTTTTGGTCTTGTTGTCAATATGGCTTTTGTTGAATGCATCTCTCACCACCTGGAAATCTTTGGTAAGTGTTTGCCATTGGGCAAGATGCTGCCGGCATGAATGGCTGAAGAATTCCAGCCACTATTCCCAGCCAGATGAATTGCCAGTTGTGACTGAGATTGATAGATTTATGTTAACTATTGGTGACAGAAACATATCCACAAAGTCCTGTTCACTGAGTGCTTTGATTGAATTGTATAGCTTAACAATAGACAGTGTCTGTTGTATTACTGGGCAAGATTCTCCAATTACATCTGTATCCAGTCCCACTGCCAGCAAGAACGGAGAACTTTATCTCTCAACCAAAACTCCATTCACTGCAGCGAGGCTGGAAAATCTTAGCCGCAAGCAAGGTCAGAGGTTTTCCACAAATAATTATCTTCCTTTTAAATGTACAGTTCTTGTTGTGGGTATATGTAAAGTTGTTAAAAATATTGTTGAAATTATACAAAATAAAATCCATTATTTAGAGAAAGTTATATTTACTTTGTACTGAAAATGTTTTTCTCTGGAGTTTCAGTTATGGACAAGTGTGTGACCTGGGGTCTGTTTCATTTCCTGAAAGTGTGACTAATGCTTACACAATGGGATGTCCCACTCTGCTTTTGCACATCGCCCGCTTTCCCCTAAAGTACAATTACACTTTTCTGCCAAAATCTCCCACTAAAGCCTCAGATCATTGAATTCATTCCAGCACCTTCCTTTAGTCAGAAATCCTAGTTGCTTACATTGGCATTCATTCTGGGTGCCATTCCCTGTAACTCTGTATCCAAACCATTGCTATAGAATAATACAACCAAATCCTGCGGTATCCCACAACTCATCTCCAACCATCAGAGAAAATGTTTTTAACTCTTATTCTCCCTTTCCAACCAGTGTTTTTGCAACTTACTATCCTCCCAATAACCCAAACCTCTTTTTCTTCTCTATGATGAAGTTTTGTTGTAGTAATTTATTAGGAAGGATGAAGAGGAAGACTCCCATTGTTCCATGGTTTCTTCTTAGTGAATAAGAAGATGTTATCACACGGATTAATTAGATATCACTATGGAGCATATTTGATGTGATGTAATACTCCATTCAGAGAATATAATTAGGCATATGAAAAGGTTGACTCTGGAACTCCTGGGGACTGTTGACACCAGTGTAAGCAGTCAGGACAAACATAATTTTAATCTCCTGAAGAGTCACTAACATACGAATCACCCTGACAAAGGATATTGGCCCCAGGGGCGGTACAGTGGCATAGTGGTTAGCACTGCTGCTTCACAGCTCCAGGAACCTGGGTTTAATTCCCAGCTCGGGTCACTGCCTGTGCAGAGTTACACGTTCTTCCTGTGCCTGTGTGCATTTCCTCCACATGCTCTGGTTTCCTCCCACAGTCCAAAGATGTGCAGGTTAGGTGGATTGGCCAAGCTAAGTTGCCCTTTAGTGTCCAGGATGTGTAGGTTAGATGGATTAGTGGGTAAATATGTACAGATACGGGGGTAGGGTCTGGGTGGGATTGTTGTTGGTGCAGACTCGATGGGCTGAATGGCCTCTTCCTGCATTGTAGGATTTCTATGAAATGTTTCACTATTAATTGAATGCAGGTTAATTAGAACATTAAATATATTAATCCCATCATTGACTCTTATCATTGATAAATTGAAGGACATGGATAGAATAGTAGCCCATTCAGCTTCCTGAGCCTGTTTTTGCCTTCTCTGTCAGAACGCAGCTTCTCGCCACTTGAGAAATATTCTGATACATCGTCCTTAGCCCCAAATTAAAATAGTATTACCCTTGCCTATATCAAGCTCCAACGTGCAATTTTGTCACCAAGTCTGTCAATGTTTCTTTCCAATTTTTCATTCCTATTTACATTATTCACTGCATTTAGTGCCATCAGAAAACTTGGATAAGCTGCTCTCTATTCCTTTATTGGATCACCTTCCGAGGTTGATGGTGTTTTCATTCTTCATGCTTCCTTTACAAAATAAACTTATTCAAATCTTCTAGGCAATGACATTGAATCTAGAGCTGTCAGTTAATATGTCAGAGTAGCTATAATTCCTGCACTTTAACTGATTGTACAGCCTCTAATTTACAAGCATGTTGTGGTGTTTGCTGTCACTGTGATCCATATTGTGATGTGGATATGCATTGTGATATCACATTAAAGGAACCACACTTTGATAAAACAGTGTGTTGTAAGTCCTTGGGCTTCACATAGGGAACAATAATTTACTGAGTTAGACTATAACAATAGGGGTGGCACGCAGTATAGTGCTTAGCACTGCTGCTTCACAACTCCAGGATCCTGGGTTCGATTCCCAGCTCGGGTCACTGTCTATGTGGAGTTTGCACATTCTCCTCATGTCTGTGTGGGTTTTCTCCAAGCATTCCAGTTTCCTCCTACAGTCCAGAGATGTGCAGGTTAGGTTGATTGGCCATGCTAAGAGATTGCCTGTTAGTGTCCAGGGATGCGTAGTTTAGAGGAATTAGTGGGTATAATATGTAGGGGATATGGGCGAGGGCATGGGTGGGATTGTTCCGGTGCAGATTCGATGGGCCGAAGGGCCTCTTTCTACGCTGTAGGATTCTATGATTGATTTTTCTATGATTGATTTAAAATTAGACTTGGTTCTACAATACATTTCATTTAGAGTTGTGTTTCACTGCCTCTTTGACCTGATTCAATAAATATTAGCAAAAAGTTTTCAAACTTTTTAGAGTTAAAGGGTGTGTAACACTATTTGGGAAAAGTGTGAAGGGAATAGGGATTAATGGCAATATTATACATCAAAAAATTCAATCTTCCAAACACTTGCTGACAAAAATAACAGTTTTTCACAATATTTCCTCAAATCTCAACAACTCTTCAAACTAGCCGCATGTTCCCGTCTACATTGTGATCGACTTTTCCCAGAAAAACTGTTCCAGAATGGAGATGGAGATTCTGTCAGCATCATTCCCTGAGTGATTATATTGGAGTAAATCTTGCTTTAAGTTTATAGTTTCAGTGTATTTTTGGAGCTTGTGTAACTACAGACAGAGAGCTTTAACGGTAACAGTAAAATAGTGAAATGTTGTCTGAATGTTTGGAATGTGACCTGATTAACTGGGAGACACACCATCATCAGTCAATCTCCAGTGGATTTAATGTGGGCAAAGGTGCAAAGCTTTTCTAAAACTGGTACCCAACAGGTTCAGAAACAGGGGATTGAACCAACAGAATTCCCTCTGCGTTTCACCTGCCGGGACATCAGATTAATTTTAAGTGGGTGTAGGCAATGCCTTATGTGGGAAGCCCACCCTTGCCCCAATTCAGGGTCTTTAGTGGCCACTTATTGGCTTTTTTCCATCCAGCCTTGATTGCTGGGCTAATGGGCAGATGACAGCTCAGTGGGGAAATGCCAGAAATTAAAGGAATTTGATCTCAGATGGAGGGAGGATGGGCCCCTCCATCAGAAGCCTCTCCTGCTGGTTCACTGGATTACGTTCTGGAAGCTTCTTAAGTGCCTCCTCTGCATTGCAGGGCTGTTCCTGGAGAGATTATTGGACTTCTGATGAATCTATTGGCCAGCAGTTCTCCAAGGTGGGATTTCCAGTGAAGGTGTGGGTTCTCAGAGTGGGGCAGAGAGGTAGGGGAGGAGGCGTGTTCCCAATGCCAACTCAGCTCAGTGCCATCCTAAACATTCTAGCTGTTGAGTTTTATGTGATTGTCATTTAATGTGGACCTGAAGATTTCTCAGAGGATGGTTGTGCACTGCAAGGGGAGTTATTCATTCCAAGGAATTGTCAGTAGAATACAGAAGTTATTCCCACCAGCAGAGATCAAACAAGTTTGGAACAAATAACAAAAAGCCTCAAAGGCAGGAAGCAATCCCGTTAAGGGTTGCTTACATCACTGGATTTACCATCCACCAAACAATTACTGCCTTTGCTTTGAAGTGATTGACCAATAATAATGAAGTTCAAATACATATGGCAAAGACAGAGAATCTCTTTTCAAATTGATCACGTTGGTTTAACGCATTAACTGGCACCCATTGGCTAGAATTTTACTGGCACTTGTAGGATGGCATTCTCTGCGTGACCTCGGGTGAAATCTTACCTCACACCACATGGGCAGGTGAGGCAGTAAAATTCCATTATTGCAATCCTTTCTCCAATGGGAGATCTTTGGCACCAAATCAAATTTTTTACAACTGACTCACACAGCTCATCAGGTCAACGTTATGCCAGATAAAGGAATTCCCTTCTAAGCCAATGTAAGCGCAAGGTAAGTGATTCCTTGTTTTACCAGTCCTCCTCTTCCCCTCTTTCCTCTCTCTCACTCAAAATGTTAAATATTTGGAGATGGTCTTCACTTCACCACTCAGATATTCAGATTTTCATTAAGAATTGAAAATCACTCGATGCTCTGTCATCTCTGTGTAATTGGAATGATGTGATCTTGCTACAACTTTATTCTCTGTGTCAAAGAGTTAAAGGGTTAAAATTAAGTGCTGACTCAATATGTGGTGTATGGTTCAAACAGGAAAGTTATTCCATTGTGAAAAATTTGTTCTTTTCTTATTTCTATTGATTTCAACACTGCCTGAACTGTGGGTGTAAAGCCAGTGTTTAACTTTACACTTCTTACAGCCTAGGAGTTCCCCCATTATCTTTCAGCCATTACATCATTATTAAGAGATTTTTTTCCATTACCACACAACCACATCCTCTTCTTCTGTTTTTTGCCACCACAGTGACATGGTTCTGCTGATACTCAGAATGGTGTGTATAGCGTATGAGGTAAGTACATTCAACCCTTTGTTGTTCTGTATCCTTGAACAAGGAGCCACATGGAGTTTTGAAAATGATGATTAAAAAATATAATATTGCATTCCTGTCTCCTACTCGCCTCTAAACAAGAGAGGCCAGTAAAAGATTACACTTTATAAATAATGTTAGAATATTTATTTGCACAAAGGAAATTCTATTTATGAAAATATATTTATGGGGCTGTGAACTTGCTCTTCAATGTAACAATTTCTAATCTTGTAATGAGATTGAGTTAATGAATTATTCCATCACCATTTAGTTTTCTTCCAACATGAATTATGGAATTGCAACAAGAAGCAATTTCTATGACTATATCCAATTGCCTGTCAGCTCTTTGAGAAGGTGTTAGTGAGTGGAAGAGGGGTATGCAGTGAGGTAGTGGCGGACCTGATGTAAGGCCGGAATGCAGCTGTATTTTCAAGGAGTAGAGAAGAGGAAGCCTTCTGTAAACAGAGGAATGTTAAAGCAGCCACCTGCTTTATCTTTCGGCAATGTTAACCTCACAGTAGGACAGCAGACTTTTGTCATTAACTGAAATGAGTTTATTCCTAGAGGCAAAACTTAGAAGATGCATCAGAATTTTGAGGTTGAAGTTTATTTACTAGCTTTTGTAACACAATACAATACTTAGTGCATGTATTTCTGCGATGGTTATTAAATCCACAATGCAGGTCCCAAATTTGTGCAAAGAGATTCACATCCTGCTGGTTCAATTATAGAGTCACAGTCATAGAATAATAGAGGTTTACAGCATGGAAATAGGCCCTTCGACCCAACTTGTCCATGCTGCCCTTTTTTTTAAATCCCTAGACTAGGAGTTTAATTGCCTACGTTTGGCGCATATCCCTCTATACCTATGATCGGCGCAACTTGTGGGCCGAAGGGCCTCTTTGTGCTGTAGTGTTCTATGTTCGATACCCTCTGTGTGAAAAAATTGCCCCTTTGCTACTCCCCAACTCTGAATGATAAATGCTTTTTGTCTAATGTGTGCAGAAAGGTTTCCTGACACAGTATACAGATAGGCCAACAAGAGGTAAGGCTACATTGGATTTGGTACTGGCTAATGAACTAGACCAGATGTTAGATTTGGAGGTAGGTGAGCATTTTGGTGATAGTGACCACAATTCAGTTACGTTTACCTTAGTGATGGAAAGGGATAGACATATAGCAAAGGGAAGAAGTTACAGCTGGGGGAAAGGTAATTATGAGGCTATTAGGTGAGATTTAGGATACATAGGGTGGAGTAGGAAACTACAGGGGTTGGGAACACCTGAAATGCGGAACTTATTCAAGGAACAGCTACTGCGAGTCCTTGATAAATATGTACCTGTCAGGCAGGAAGGAAGTGGTCGAGCGAGGGAACTGTGGTGTACTAAGAAAGTTGAATCTCTGGTGAAAAGGAAGAAGGAGGCTTATGTAAAGATGTGACGTGAAGCTCAGTTAGGGCAATGGAGAGTTACAAATTAGCCAAGAAGGAACTAAAGAAAGAGTTAAGGAGAGCTACAAGAGGACATGAGAAGACTTTGGCGGATAGGGTACCCTAAAGCTCTCTATGGGTATGTCAAAAATAAAAGATTGGTTAGGGCAAGATTAGGGCCAGTCAGAGACAGCAGTGGGAAGTTGTGCGTGGAGCCTGAGGAGATAGGAATGAGTATTTTTCATCAGTATTGAGGCATGATAAAGTTAATGTAGTCGAGGAGAATACTGAGATATAGTTTTTAGATTAGACAGGATTGAGGTGCATAAGGAGGAAGCGTTAGCAATTCTTGAGAGTATGAAAGTAGATAAGTCCCCTCGGCCGGATGGGATTTACCCTAGGATTCTCTGGGAAGCTAGGGAGAAGATTGCAAACCTTTTGGCTTTGATCTTCATGTCGTCATTGGCTACAGGTATAGTGCTGGAAGACTGGAGAATGGCAAATGTTGTCCTCTTGTTCAAGAAGGGGAGTAGAGACTATCCTAGGAATTATAGACTGGTGAGCCTTACTTCTGTTGCGGGGAAAGTTTTGGAAAGAATTATAAGGGATAGAATTTATAATCACCTAGAGAGAAATAAATTGATTAGGGATAGTCACCATGGTTTTGTGAAGGGTAGGTTGTGCTTCACAAACCTTATCAAGTTTTTTAAAAAGGTAACCAAAGAGGTAGATAAGGGTAAGGCTGTTGATGTGGTATATATGGATTTTAGCAAAGCGTTTGATAAGGTTCCCCATGGTAGGCTACTGCAGAAAATGCAGATGCATGGGATTGAAGGTGATTTAGCAGTTTGGATTAGGAATTGGCTAGCTGATAGAAGACAGAGGGTGGTGGTTGATGGGAAATATTCAACCTGGAATCCAGTTACAAGTGGTGTACCTCAGGGATCTGTTTTGGGGCCACTGCTGTTTGTCATTTTTATAAATGACCTAGATGAGGGTATAGAAGGATGGGTTAATAAATTTGCTGATGACACCAAAGTCGGAGGAGTTGTAGACAGTGAGGATGGATATTACAGTTTGCAGAGGGACATAGGTAAGTTGCAGAACTGGGTTGAGAAGTGGCAAATGGAGTTTAATACAGAAAAGTGTGAGGTGATTCACTTTGGTAAGAGTAACAGGAGTGCAGAATATAGGGCTAATGGAAGGACTCTTAGCAGTGTCAACGAGCAGAGAGATCTCGGTGTACACGTACATAGCTCCCTGAAAGTTGGCACCCAGGTTGATAAGGTTGTTAAGAAGGTGTACGATGTGTTAGCTTTTATTGGTAGAGGGATTGAATTTCGGAGCCGAGACATCATGTTGCAACTGTACAAAACTCTGGTGCGGCCGCACTTGGAGTATTGTGTACAGTTCTGGTCCCCACATTATAGGAAAGATGTGGAGGCATTGGAAAGGGTGCAGAAGAGGTTTACCAGGATGTTGCCTGGTATGGTGGGAAGGTCTTATCAAAGGCTGAGGGACTTGAGGTTATTTTCATTAGAAGAAGGTTAAGAGGTGATCTAATTGAGGCATACAAGATGATCAGAGGGTTAGATAGGGTGGACAGTGAGAGCCTTTTTTCTCAGATGGAGATGGATAACATGAGGGGACGTAGCTTTAAATTAAGGGGTGGTAATTATAGGATGGATGCTAGAGGTGGGCTCTTTACTCAGAGGGTAGTAAGGGCATGGAATGCCCTGCCTGAAGCAGTTATGGACTCACCAACTTTAAGGGCGTTCAAATGGTCAGTTGATAGGCATATGGATAACATATAGTTATCCATAGTTTAAGTTAGAGGATCATTAGACTGGTTCCATTGGTTGGCACAACATCGAGAGCTGAAGGGCCTGTACTGCACTGTTCTATTTTCTATGTTCTATTAATTTCTCATTCTCCCTGACTAAACTAAGGTCATCGAGCCACAGCTCCAGTTCCCTAAGACGGTCCCTCAGGAGCTGCAGTTCCACGCACCTGGCGCATATATGGAATTCCAGGAGGCCAAGCATCTCCAGGAACTCCCACATCCGACACCAAAAGCAGCAAAACTGGCTCTCACTCATGCTTACCCTTTCCTTTGTAGTTTTGGAAGAACCAAAAACACAACCTACCCTCCTCTGCCTGTTTTCGCCGAAGCCCATTGAGCCAAAGCTCTTTCAGCCTTCACTCTGCTCTCTCTCACTTTACTGCCCTCTCCTGACGCTGCCTGCTGTATTGTGCGGCTTTCCTTTTATATCTCACGTGCCCTTCCCAGCTCACCCGCAACTTACTTCCATTTTGAAGTTAAACTACTGGCAAAAAGAAAAAACCCGTGAAAAAATAAAAATAGACTCAATCAGTTACCTTACTGCACCAGTCACAAATCGCTCCTCCACTCAACTTGCTCCAGGAAACAGGGAGGTACAAAAATGTGTGGGTTAGATTGATTGGCCATGCTAAGAAATTGCCCCTTAGTGTCCAGGGATGTGTAGGTTAGAGGGATTAATGGATATAATATGTAGGGATATGGGAATAGGGCCTGGGTGGGATTGTGTTCAGTGCAGACTCAATGGGCCGAAGGACCTCTTTCTGCACTGTAGGGTTATATGATTCAGTTCACAAGGACAGATGATCTGGCTGCTCCATTGCTGTTTGTGGGAATTCACTGTGTGAAAATTAGATGCAAAGTTTCCAATTCAAGAAATCTGCTGTAAAGCATTTTGGGACGTATTGCAAAATTGCAAAAGAGATTGTAGAATTGTTTCTAATAATAAAGTCAGTAGAGCCCAAACAGCAAACAAATATTGCAACCAGCAGCTATTCAGGTGGAGGGGCAGGGGAAAGGGTGGAGGGGGGATTGTTAAAGGGGAGGAAGGGTAAGAAGGGTAAGGGGAGGAAGGCAGGGGAAAGGGTGGAGGGGGGATTGTTAAAGGGGAGGAAGGGAAGGGCTTAAGGGAAGCCAGACCTCAAACATTCCAGGAATTTTACCTCCAAGCAAATTCCCCAAAAACCAATAATCAACTTCATCCCTCTTTCTGGATTATGACCTCTCAATGATTGTTAACTCATTCTCCCTTCTTCATATTCCGATAATCAATGAATCTTAAGCTTGCTGAACTGCGATGAAGATATTAAAGACAGGATCACAGAAACTTTACACAGAATATCTTGAAAAACTATGCAATTATCACACATCACACTAACCCCTTATTCATATCAGTGTTGTCATCCATTTGATTTGAACATGATTTGAATTATTTAAATAGCAAAAGATGCAGTGATATATGGAATAATATAAAGCTTTGTCTTTTAAAGAATGGTGACAGATGTAAATTTTCGTCCACTTTATTCAAACTTTAGATCCATTTGCAGAAATCTCACTGACTGGGATCAATGAGTACAAACCGCTCCCTGTTTCTTTATGGAGTGGTGGAGATGATGGCAAGTGGTGACTATACGGAACGGTGGTTATAATCCGTTGCTAAGCTTTCTGTATCTGTTTGTTTCCAGGCAGATGAGAAAGGAAATGATTTGATTGCAATCCAATCGATGCATCGTCCAAATTCAGAGTTTGTGGCTTCAAAATGGGAAGCATAACATCTACTTGTTGGATCAAACAAAAAACACTGGGAACAGCTGTAAATAAATTTTTTTTACAATTCATATAGCAGACAGAAGGCAGGGAATTATAGGTCGATTGGTTTAACTTCTGTAGTCGGAAAAATGCTTGAATCTGTCATCAAAGTGGAAATAATGAGGCACCTGGATACGAATGGTTTGATCAGGCAAACGCAGCACGGATTCGTTAAGGGGAAGTCGTGCTTGACGACTTTATTGGAGTTCTATGAGGAAGTGACTAGTGCGGTACATAGAGAGGAACCGGTGGATGTGGTGTTTTTGGATTTCCAAAAAGCGTTTGATAAGGTGCCTCACAAAAGATTCTGCAGAAAGATAAGTTGCAGGGAGTTGGGAGTAGGGTGTTAGACTGGATAGAGGATTGGTTGTCTAATAGGAAGCAGAGAGTAGGTACTAATGGTTGCTATTCTGATCGGCAGCTGGGGACTAATGGAGTGCCCCAAGGTTCGGTGCTGGGGCCTCAACTATTTACCATTTACATAGATGATCTGGAGGAAAGGGCTGAGTGCAAGGTGATGAAATTTGCTGATAGGACGAAGATGAATGGAAAAGCAAATTGCGTGGAAGGTGCGGAAAGCCTGCAGAGGGATTTGAATAGGTTGACTGAGTGGGCGAGGACCTGGCAGATGGAGTATAATGTTAGCAAGTGTGAGGTTATCCAGTTTGGTAGGAATAATGGTAGGAAGGATTACTATTTAAATGGTGAAAAGCTGCAGCATGCGACGGTGCAGAGGTCCTTGTGCACGAATCGCAAAAACACAGTATGCAGGTGCAGCAAGTGATTAAGAAGGCGAATGCAATGTTGGCCTTTATAGCGAGGGGGATAGAATATGAAAATAGGGAGGTTCTGTTGCAGCTGTATAGGGTGCTGGTGAGGCCGCAGCTGGAGTACTGTGTGCAGTTTTGGTCACCGCATTCGAGGAAGGATATATTGGCCTTGGAGGGGGTGCAGAGAAGGTTTACTAAGCTGATACCGGAGATGAGGGCGTTGGATTATGAGGGGAGACTAAATAGGCTAGGTTTGTACTCTTTGGAGTTTAGAAGGCTGAGAGGGGATCTTATAGAAACGTATAAGATAATGAAGGGGATGGATAGGGTAGAGGTTGAAAGACTCTTCCCACTTAGCAAAGATAGCAGAACTAGAGGGCACAGTCTCAAGAGTTGAGGAGGAATTTCTTCACACAAAGAGTGGTGAATCTTTGGAATTCTCTGCCTGATAACATGGTGAGGCTTCCTCGCTGAATATGTTCAAGTCAAGGTTTGTGATTGACAAGGGAATTAAGGGTTATGGGGAGAAAGCGGGAAAGTGGAACTGAACCACTACAGATCAGCCATGATATTATTGAATGGCGGGGCAGGCTCGAGGGGCTGTATGGCCGACTCCTGCTCCTATTTCTTATGTTCTTATATCAAGGCACAGTTCTTGTGTATGCAGTTGGTATGTGGTGGAACAGGATTCAGGTACTTTGTGGTATATTTCAGCAAACTCTTCAATTGACATAAATACAACAAAATAGGAATTTGATAATAATCTTGAGAAAGATATTGGCCAGAATTCTCCAATGTCGCACATCACACTATCACTGTTACAGAGTGTGGAAAATTTGGCACTCAGCCCAGTCTGTATGCACTGCAGTGGGGCTGGAAAATCCCAGCTACGGATGAAGTAGGAGAATTCTGACATAATTGATCAGATTGCAATAAACCATTGACTAGCATAATCCAGATCGCTTCCTGTTAAAGTGCCATAACAGCTGCTATTTCTCAAAATCGGCTTATTTGGCCTGAATTATCCAGATAAAAGGTGATCGCTTCCCACCATCTGAAGAGTCAGTGGGGAAACACATCCCTGCTGCCTCCCTTGCCCCGGTGCTAGTTTATGCTCGGGTAAGAAATCCCTCTCACCTTACAGAGCTGCCAGCCAGTTAGATTTTGGTAGCTCTCCAGTCTCTGTAGTGATACTGCTATAGTGAGCAGAGGACAAAACGCATGGAGACATCAGCGTTCAAATCTGAGCACCAAAACACGCAGTAAATTCAAGGAGATCTTAGGGCTGGGAGGTAGGGAAGGCCAAGGAAGGGGCAATTGGGGTCTCAGCGGAAGGAGGTCTAGAGACTCTGATTTCAGAAGAGATTTCTGATGGCGCCATCTCACCACCTCCTTCCGACCCAAGGTGGAACTCTGCAATTTAATTGGGCTTCCTCCATACCAGGTAAATCCTCCCATGGTTTAAAGATTCAGGCTGAGCAAGACATGGCCATTAATTGGCCTCTTAAACACCTCAATCAGAGTAAAGGGAAGCTTTCCTGTCTGAAGACCGGCCACCCAAAACTAAAAATCATTGCATAATCAGGGCAAGCAGGAGTACAGAGACAACCCCTCCTCTCCCCCATCCCACCTCCTCCTCCCCCCCCCCCCCCCAAACAACACCGCGAACTGCCTCCCCCACCCACACCACCCACCATTGCCGAATAGCGTAAAATTCTGGTCTAAATCTGTAATTGAACATTTGTTTGGTCAATGATTAACTCTCACAATACATGAATAGAATCATTTATAGCAATGATAGCAATGTATCCTAAAGGAGATGATGTGAATTAGAAGTTACCTCATGTCAAAATGTTTGTGGTTATTTATTCTGCTCCTAACCTAAAATGTTTTTTTAGGCAAACACCAGCCTCATTAAATACATTTTATTGTCATGTTCTTTATTGTAGAGTCACTGTAAAGCATTGAAATCATGTGGAGTAAAACAGGGAACTCCCCTGGAGTACCAAGTAGGAAATGTCCACTCCACAGAGAGCACCAATCAGTCAGCATTTTGAAATTGGCAATATCAATATTTGAGAATATGCCATGTGCAATGGAGAACCTGTAGATGCGGGGTAGCTGGATTTCCAGCAGGCATTTAACAAGGTGCTGCACCAAAGACTGCTACATAAGATAAAGGTGCACAGTGCTGTGAGGAATGTACTATCATGTATAGAGAATTAGTTGATTAACAGAAAGCAAAGAGTGGGGGTAAATGGGTGTTTTTCTGGTTGGCGATCAGTGACTAGTGGTGTGCCTCAGAGATCAGTGTTGGGACTGCAATTTTTACGATTTACATTGATGATTTGGAGTTGGGGACAAAGTGTAGTGTATCAAAATTCACAGATGACACTATGAGTGGCAGAGCAAAGTGTGCCAAGAATGCTGAAAGTTTGCAAAGAGATATAGATAGTCTGAGTGGGGAGGATCTGGCAGATGGAGTACAATGTTGGTAAATGTGAGGTCATTCATTTTGATTGGAATAACAGCAAAATGGACTATTATTTAAATGGTTAAAAAATTGCAGCGTGCTGCTGTGCAGAGGGACCTGGGTGTCTTTGTGCAGGAATCTCAAGGAGTTGGTTTGCAAATACAGCAGATAATTCAAACAAATGGAAATTTTGTCCTTCATTGTTGGAAGGATGGAGTTTAAAAAACAGCGAGATTATATTGCAGCTGTATAAAGTGCTGGTGAGGCTACACCTGGAGCACTGTGTACAGTTTTGGTTTTCTTATTAAAAGATATACCGGCACTGGAGGGGGGTGCATAGGAGATTCACTGAGTTGTTTCCAGAATTGAGAGGATTGGCTTATTGAGTAAACTGAGGCTATACTCATTGGCATGCAGAAGAATGAGGGGCGATCTTATAGCAACATACACGATGATGAAGGGAAGAGATAAGATAGAGACAGAGAAGTTGTTTCCATTAGTGGGTGAAACTATAACTGGGGGGGGGGGGGCATGGCCTCACAATAAGGGGGAGCAGATTTAGGACTGAGTTGAGGGGGAACTTCTTCACACAAAGAGTTGTGAATCTGTGGAATTCCCTGCCCAGTAAAGCAATTGAGGCTCCCTCACTGAATATTTTTAAGGCAAGGATAGATACATTTTTGAACAGTAAAGGAATTAAGGGTTACGTTGAGCAGGTGGGTAAATGGAGCTGAGTCTACAAAAGGACAGCCTTAATCTTATTGAATGGTGGGGCAGGCTCGAGGGGCCCAATGGCCTATTCCTGCTCCTATTTCTTATGCCCATGAGAACAACAAAAAATTTAAAAATTTTTATAATAGAAAATATTATTCTTTAATCCATTTGATGCAAACTTGGATTTTGCCAAAAAGTCTGTTAGCGAGAAACAAGACGTCCGTTCTCCTGCTCCCTCTGGTGTTTATACTTCACATCAGCTTCTTCCCATTATCGTCCTTGTACCTCATTAACATATCCTCCCAGTCTATTCCCTACAATTATTTATTTAGCTTCTCTTAGAATGCACCAACTTTATTTACTTCAGTTAGCCTGTATGTAGCGAGTTCCACACTCTCCGCACTCCCCTGTACTGAGTTGCACACTCCCATGCAGTGAGTTCTGCTCTCTCCGCACTCTCGTGCAGCAAGTTTCGCGCTCTCTGCACTCCCACGCAGCGAGTTCCATGCTCTCCGCGCTCCTGCAAAGAAAGTTCTGTGCTCCCACGTAGAAAGTTCCGCACTCCCGTATAGCGAGTTCTGCACTCCTGCGCAGTGAGTTCTGTGCTTTTCGCATTCCCATTTGACATTTCTTCTGAATTCCCAGTTGAGTTGATTGGTAAAACCTGGCTATCAGTGTCTGCTCAGTGACTCTGCAGTGTCGTGTGTCATGAAGGCCCCCTCTGATCTTTGGGTAAATGTTCATCAAGGGGGCCTTCACGACACACAACAGCGCAGAGTTGCTGAGCAGAGACTGATAGCCAAGTTCCCCACACATGAGGACAGTCTTAACAGAGATTTTGAGTTCATGTCACACTATCTGTGATTATTGGTAAGGCTACACTTGGAATATTGTGTGCAATTCTGGTCACCTTTATTGTAGAAAGAATATTATTAAACTAGAAAAAGACTAGAATGCTACCAAGACTTGATGGATTGAGATATGATAAGGCTGGATAGACTGGGACTTTTTTCTCTGGAGCGTAGGAGGCTGAGGGGGCGATCTTATAGAGATCTATAAAATAACGAGGGGCACAGATCATCTAGATAGTCAATATCTTTTCCCAAAGATAGGGGAGTCTAAAACTAGGGGGTATAGGTTTAAGTTGAGAGGGGAGAGATACAAACGTGTCTGTTTTTTCACAGAGGGTGGTGAGTGTCTGGAACAAGCTGCCAGAGGTAGTAGTAGAGACAGCTACAATATTGTCTTTTAAAAAGCATTTAGATAGCATGAATATTACAGATATAAAAGAATATGGGCCAAACGTGAGCAATTGGGATTAGCTTAGGAGTTTTAAAAAAAAGGACGGCACGGAGAAGTTGGGTCGAAGGGTCTGTTTCCATGCTGTAAACCTCTATGACTTTATAACTGTGTCTTTCCATAATCTTGCTGTGGAGATGCTGGTGTTGGACTGGGGTAAACACAATAAGAAGTCTCACAACACCAGGTTAAAGTCCAACAGGTTTATTTGATAGTTAGTGGCTTTTTCTACCAAATAAACCTGTTGGACTTTAACCTGCTGTTGTGAAACTTTGTTCTGTAGTTCCAGATTTGTGTCAAGGATGTTGTACCACACATTAGGGAGAATCCCACTCCCAAAAAATACAAAGTTTTGAATTCACATAAAAATTGGAGTTAATCCTGGTGGTTTCTTTTTCAGTGGGAGTTTCAACAAAAATCTCCCACATTCTGTGCACTGCAGAGTGCACTAGCGTGAATCATTCCAAAATGCTGTGGGCAGGGCCAGCAGCGAGAACTGAGTGTGCCATTGCGCACGTGACGATCTGTCAGCACCAAGATCGACCCCAGACTGTCAGCCTCCCAATCACTTCATTGTTAAAGGGGTGCAGTGAGCTGGGAGAATCCCCCGGTATTGACTAAATAAATTCCAATTTATCTTTTCATTTAACTGTCCTGTTAATTCTGGTGCAATTTTTATTAGTTCAGATTTGTGTTAATGGAACGTTGGTAATTTCCTCATCTAACGGTTATTCAGTAAGTTTGGTTATTTTGGTTTGGAAGTTTCTCCACCCTGGTCTAGCCTAGTGGAGACCACTAGGTTAATAGGAGATTCTTCCAAAGTTGCCAGGAATAATTTCAGATAAGCACAACACCAAACCCAGAAAATATTTGCCACACTGGCCGGAATTCTCTGGCCATTCGCACCCACCACTGCTGCCAGAATCGGAGAATTTGGTGCTCATCCTCTGACACTAAGGGGCAATTTAGCATTGCCAATCAACCTAATCCGCACATCTTTGTAGTGTGGGAAGAAACCCATGCAGACACGAGGAGAACATGCAGTTATTGCACAGATAGTGACTCAAGGCCGGAATTGAGCCCAGGTCCCTGATGCAGTGAGGCAGCAGTGCTAACCACTGTATCACCCTTCATTTAAGGATGTTAAACATTTTGTGACATTTAATTAATGCAACTTTATTAATTTCAATTTCTTTGCAGGTTCGTATATACAGTCAGGGTGAGCACCGACATTCACTTTCTCTCTCATTTTACAATGTTCAAGATAGACACATGAAAGTGAGACAGATTGGAAATTCATTTGCTAATTTATTAACAGTAAAGAAATATATATATTTATATATATGTGTCATTGCACTAGTAATATGTTCCTAAAAAACCTTTGAAAATCATAGTTTATCCCCTCAACTGATTAAATTCAATTATTAAGGCCATTGCCCATGTTAATGACCAACTAAACTGCAATAAAATGCAATGTCTAACATACCACGTCGTATGTTCTTATTCCTTTGCATTCACACCGCAGTTAAGATTCAGAAAATTGGCAGTAGAGATACAAATTTTAGAGTAAAGGAATGAGAGAGCTGGCCAAAATGTCTCCATTTTAACCAAACATTATAATAGTTTGGTTATCAACAAAAGGAGAAAACATTCTGTCTATTCAAATTCATGATTATTTATGTAACAAATATTAACATATTTTACGTGGTCCAATCAACAGGAGTTTGTGAAACTTCAAAGAGCTCTGAACATCATGATTCTGGTGTCCAGGAGAATATCTTGTTTAAGAGATAGAATTCCTTTGGTCTTGTTAAAGCAATGGGAGAAAAGGTCACACTGCTTCTCAGGTATACTGGAAGGGTTGTCCCCTTAGTTTGCAATTTGGCTATTGATTCATAAACCAGCTCACTCAACCCTGTCAGGGAAGTTTAACCCAAGATTTAAACTGCAATTGCAATTTTTAACCAGTGCAGAAAGTGAAACAAAGAATATCAAACAATTTTCAACATTTACATTGTAATAATCACCTGTAGAACCCTTCCTGAATCCCCGGTTACAGCAGAAAAGTAGGAAGCCCTCTTAGTACAAAGATTCAAGTTCCAGAGAGCTGATGAATATTGAGTGTTCTTTCATTGTGAAGAGTCATCGTCACTCACTGGCACTTATGGTGCTGGGAACTTTGGAATTTTTCACAACTGTCCTAAACAGGATGGAGCAGATGCAAGAACATCCTGAAAGGACTGGATCCTTGGACAGGAAGCAAATGGTCCACAATGAATTAACCATTCAGGTGAGTGATAGTCTATTTTTAATTAATGCAGCATAGATTTAGACATGTGAAAGTGAGTTTGAACTTTTAAACGCACCCTGAGAAATTGTGAAATTAAAAATGTAGAGCATAGTAATGAGGACAAACTGCATCTTTTATTTCCTTTGCCCCATCCCAAAGCTCCACTGAACCTGTAAAGAATTTAGAAATATAAAAGTATAATTTGGTTTCAGCTGCTTAACTTTGCTCCACTTCTGTTTTGTAAATAGGTACTGGCATTGAAGAAAATTAAAAATTAAATTTTAAATTATTAACTTAAGCCAAATATTGTCATTAGAATCAGTTTGTCTCCTTGCAAGTGTGCTTTGTAAAAACTTTATACATAATTGAGGTTAGCCAATGTGAGGCCCTTTTAAGGCCAGTGTCAAAACTGACTATTTGATTCGTTCTCGTGCTCAGACTAACTCCAAAACACCTCTTCGATTCTCGATGCAAAAACAGTTCCATTTTATAATGCATACCCATCAAACTAGAAGAACTGAAAGCTGCTAAATTTAGATTTATTCCCCGTGATGGGCACACTGCCATTTAACAATCGATCGGTCACTGAGAATGAAACCATGACTGTGTATCAGACGGTAAAACCATTCCACATTCCCCGTTTGGCAGAAGTAAATTCCATTGCACTGTGTTAAACCCTAAACTTATTTTGATGTTTCCGATCCACATTTTATATTTCTGTTTCTCATGCAAATTACAATTGTATTTTATACTTGGCAGCCATTCCACACACAGCAGCAGTGCATTAACAGAGTGGTGTATAAATGTCAAACAAAAGGATTTAGATGTGGGACAATCTCAAACAGCAACTAGTTGTTTAAAGAGGACTGCTGTAAGTTTCACTGCAATCCAAACAGGACAGTTGCCACTAGTATTAATTGAAAGATTAAATCAAATTCACATGTGGTGTGAACCTGTCAACTCACCAACAAAAATCAAACTAATAAAAACAGTGTTTCAGAGAATCATTTAAAACATGGAACGTTCCCGATAGAATCACCAGATGTTTTAAATGGGATGGAAATCAATTACACAAACACGCTTGGGTTAAACCAAATGATTCTTTTAGGACAGGTCATGGCTGAGTTTGTCGTTACCTGTTTTACATTGACAGAGAAAGTGAGTTTCTCCTCTCGACAATCGGATGTTGACCAGATTGGGGGGGGAAGGAAAAAGGGGTAGGGCGGGGAAGGGGGAAAGGGGGGAAGGGAGGGGACGGAGGGAAGAGGTAGAAAGGGGAAGGAAGGAAATGGGGGGGTGCAGGAACTGGGAAGAAAAGTGCAAAGTTTGAAAAGTGCAAAGCTTCAAGAGAGCGGTAATGGGGAAAATGGGTAAGTGAACACTGATATTGATTTTTACTCTTATCTGAGAGTGTTTTGGGATGTGGCCACTCATATTGTGAAGGAGCTTGTGAAGCTAGTCCCAATACTAAAGCAGGGGTCTGTTCTTTTATTAAAATAAAAGCAAGAGTTAACAGTTTCACTGTACAGGAAGACAGGTGCTGACAGCAGAGTATATTTGATATATGTGCATGCATGTGTGTGATATTTATGTACTGACTTGCTGGGAGCAAGACATCAAGAATAGTACAATTACACAGAGTACAAGGTTATGGTAATTGGAGTGTTTGCAGGAAGCTTTGGAATGACTGAAAGGGAAAAAAAAATCCCAGATTCGTGACTGCACAAGCCCAAAGGGAATTCAGTGTTCTCATTATTGAAAAACTAGGACAACATTCATCTCAACAAAACTCAAATAAACGTGCGATGCAGAAAAGGACGAATGTCATACAAATAAATCAATTTGTAGGGAGGGGAATGGAAAATCTCTTCAGAAAGAGAGAGAAATGAGCTAATTATTCATACTGAATTACTGGGCATAGGCGGATATTTTCCAGTGATCTCTAGTTCTTCAAAATATGATGCATTTGATTTTGGCTTTTAATCCCCAAGAACCAGTCAACTAAAGGCTGAAAATTAGCTCATTGGAAACATGAATCAAAGCCCTATTTCTGACAGAGTAATTCAGCTGTGGAGCCACCAAGAAAAGGAACATCTTCACCTCTGTCCTGATCTTCTTTCTCAAATACAGAGCTCGTGGGATGAAAGTGGTGTTGTAAGCCAGTGATGATTAAAAAGCACTTTCAGTTCATTGGTTATCCTTGGGCCAGGCCCTTCACCACCCAGCAAACTATCAGGAAAATAAGACCTGCATTGATCCAATCAGATGACACGGAATTGGTTTCTGACTGGACATGGAGCCATTTTGGTGGGAAGGAGAATCGGATTTTGTAACTTTCTCCCATTGCCCTAGATCAATGGCACATTGTGAAATCACAAAAGGAAATCAGTGCCCAAGTTTCCTGTCTTTGGGAACTGAAACGATCCAGGTTAAAGATTCACCATCACCTTTGAGATAGAGTGTGTGGGAGGGAATAAAACGATAGGCAACTTGTGAAATTCAAATGAGATCCTGCGTCCTGGGAGACAGTGTGTTAACAATCTACTTTCAGTTTCAAAAACACTAGCTCAATCCAACAAAGTGACCTCTTCACCTCAATCATTGGCTAGATGATCTCTAATTTTTAACTGAGGCCTTTTATTTCTTTCTTTGCTGCTGCGTTCAAGTTATTAAAGCCTTTCCACATTCTAAGTTAATGTAGAGAATAAATTTCTAAATGATTGCTGGTTGTTGATTCACAAATAAAGCGACCCCAAATCCCCTCATTTTATACAATAAGTGTGCTTCCTACTGATTCTTTTTAAACTTATTAGTTGTTTAGACAAGGAAAGGTTATATATGCTCAATGACAGATTAACAGTCGCAATCACCTTCTGTAACAAACATCTTGTTCCAAGTTTATAGCATTCGTATCCAGAAGGTGGCGATACAATTGCACAATCCAGAATATCTAATAGAAATTAGATTTGACCCTGGCACCCTCTCCTTTAATCCCAGACTATAATTTTAGCACAATCACACCACTTCTGTTTTTAGTTACAGTACAAAGTAAATGGTGCAACATCCCAGGCAAATGTCATGTTTTTGCATTAAGAGGCCATTATTTTTCAGCAGAGAGGCTTTCCTGAAGAATTGCTTATTTTGGATTGTTTGTCTTCCAAGACAGGTCCATTTTGACCTTTCACTCGGCAAGACCCTGAGGGTTGATGTTAGGTTCTTCAGTTACCCTCCTGCAGAGCAAGCTGTCCATTTCCTTTCTCCAGTTTCCCTATATTTAGGAAGGAAGAGAGTTTTTAGTCAAAGTTGCTCGACAGAAGATA
Organism: Sphyrna mokarran; assembly: GCA_024679065.1. NCBI lineage: Eukaryota > Metazoa > Chordata > Chondrichthyes > Carcharhiniformes > Carcharhinidae > Sphyrna > Sphyrna mokarran. The sequence continues at coordinate 1,133,991 of JAGIQG010000024.1, read as the reverse complement.
AATGATACAATCAAAGCTCAGAAACAACCTCACATAGTTGCCAACCATTTGAAAATAGGGTTTCATTTTTACAGGAATTTATTACTGAATATTTTGACCATTTCCCCAAAGCAACACAACCAATTCCACTGAAATTTCACAAATAGGCTCATCCCCATGGCTCAGAGGGCAGACAGCAGTGTAATGGACCAGCAACCCAGAGACCCAGGGCAATGCCCCGGGGAGCCAGGTTCAAATCCTACTACACAGATGGTGGAATTTAAAAACACAATAAAAATCTGAAATTAAAAAATCTAACATTGATTATGAAACCATCATTAATTGTTGTTAAAAAAATCTCGTCCACTAATGTCCTTATCCTGTCTGGCCTACATGTGACTCCAGACCCACAGCAACGTGGCTGTCTCTCTCAGTTATCCTCTGAAACAGTTTAACAAACTCTTCCATTTCATTCAACAAAGAAAACATCAGACAGAATTTTACAGCCTTGCTCATTACAAAACAATAAAATCCCATCCAAGGTCAATGGAACTTTCCATGCCCCTCGCCTGCTCCCATTCCCTTGGCAGGCAGGATGGTAAAATTCCAACCATCGACTCATGGCATCAAGGCAAACATGAGCAAGGCAATCTGTCAATTACCACTCACCATCCTCTCGGCTGATGAATCAGGACTCCTGCACGTTGAGCACCATTTGGAGGAAGCACCCAGGGTGACAAGGACACAGAATGTACTCTGGGTGGGGTGGGGACCTTCCAGGTCTATCACCACAGCTCGAGCTGGCCAGGTCTGAAAGGATATCACTGCCAGACTGGGACTGCGGCAGGCAGTGAGGGAACCTGGTTCTCATCGACCCGTCTGCCACAGATCAAAAGAACCAAGAGCAGCAGCAACAATTTTACCTTCAAACTCGCTACATTAATTAAAATGCAATCAGGAAACAATTTAATTAAACACAATCTCAATGTTGGACAGATATGAATCACGGCGATAGAATGTGGGAACTCATGATCCAGGATAAACACGTCTGCAGTAAGTGTTTGTGGCTGGAGGAAGTCTAACTCGGAGTTATCAAGCAGGAGGCTGAGCTGCAGACACTGCGATACATCAGAGAAAGTTACCTGGAGACTTTGTCACATCCCTTAGGGTTATTTTAAATGGTTAAGGGCAGGAAAGTGTGACTAAGAGTGAGGCAGGTCTGAGGACCAAGATAGTAAAATACGGAGGATCCTCCTTTCAATTCTCCAATGGGTTTAAGGTTCTTGCAGACTGGACAAAAGCAGAAGGGGAGGGTAGATGAGCAAACTGACCTGAGCACCAAATGGCAAATGGTATGTTGCCCTTCACTGGCAAGAGGGTGAGTGCAGGAGTAAAGATGTCTTGCTGTAATTACACAGAGTCTGGGTGAAGCCTCACCTGATGTACTGTGTAGAATTTTATTCTCCTTATTTAAGATATTCTTGCCATAGAGGGAGTACACCAGGCTAATCTCTGGGATGGCAGGTTTGTTGTTGGAGGAGAGATTGAGGAGGCTGGGCTGGTATTGTCTCAAATTTTGAAGAATCAGAAATGATCACTGAAATTGTTCAGAACTCTGTCAGGGCGTGACAGAACCTGGAGCAGGAAGGATGCTGCACTTGGGGGAAAGGTGGGTGGGCCACAGTCTCAGAATAAGTAGTAGACCATTTAAAACAGCAGAAGAATTTCTTGTCTCGGAGGGTGATGGTTCTCTGGAATTCTCTCCCACTGCAGGTTCAATGGGCTGTTCAATGGTTTGCACTAAATGTATTTTGTAATATTTGGTGCAAACAACTTGCTAACAAACTCAATGTTCTAATAATTATAAATATAAACAGGGCGACAGACTGCTGATGGTCTGTCTAATGTGTTCAGGGGACTGGGTTGAAGGGGAAAGAGTGGTGAAGGTGGTCAGCTTGTCACATGTCATATTTTCAGACACACTGAGCAGGGGGTGGGTGCAGGGACTTCAACAAAATCCAGCTGTACAGGTTTTATAAAAGCGCTTTCTGCGATAGGAACAATAAATAAATCCAATTTCTACTGGAAGGTCAGGTTACACCAAATGATTTGATCAAAGTTTGTAGAGATGGAGTAAGGCTTGATTTATTAGTTGGATCCAGAATGGAAATTTGATGGTCAGGTCGAGGCCTGTGTATTGAGTTCTGAAGATTACGTGATTGAAGTTTGAAAATATTGCTTCTCAGCCTTTTGGCTAAGATCAAGTGTGGAATCGACATGCTGTGCTTGGTTGGAGTCATTAGGTTACATTTTAGCTTCATTTGAAGCAATTTTTAAAAGCAGCATCTCAGCCTTTTGGCTAAGATGCAAATGATTTCAAGCTTTGGATGAGGAGCTATATACCTACTCGAATCAGCTTGGATCCTGTAGATCGAGCCCAAGACAGGAGGTGAGAGCCCTGTCTTGTCAGCTTGGATCGGGAATGTCTCAACTTATTGGGATTCTGAATTGGATTTGATTTGATTGAATTGAGTTGGAATAAAGGAAAAAAAAGTCAATATTCTACTGATGGAGCATTAGAATATAGTACCTGTACCCATCCTGTGTAAAATGATCACAGCAAGTTAGCTAGAGATATCATTACAGATCCTGTCATAAGGATCAATGGCTTCATTGACCATTTGGTAATCCTTAATGTAAGTACACGTTCTTATATCTCACTGTGTAAAAAAACCATCTGGCTCACTAATGCCCTTTAGGGAAAGAAATCTGTAGTCACAACTGGTCTGGCCTACATGTGACTCCAGACCCACCGCAATGTGGTTGACTCTTAAATGCCCTCTGAAATGGCCCAGCAAACCACTCAGTTCAAGGGCAATTAGAGATGGGCAATAAATGCTGGCCAGCCAACGATACCCACATCCCATGAAAAAATAAAACTTCTACACAATATATTTGCTGTTACAGGAACTGAACCTACCAAAGAATTCCTGAATAATGCAGCTTTCACTTGTCTTTGTGGGATTATCTACAGTAAAGTATCAAAGTAGCAGCAGCTTGAAGGATATTCTGTTGGGTTTTTTCTGTTAGAAGTACTGTGACAATTTTGTTTTTTGAATTTGTTCTTTTGCAGCTATATAGTTACTGCAGCAGAGTAATTTCGAATGCACCAAATTCAGTTCTTTATTTGAAGGAATAGGAGGGGTCCTATGGTTACCAAGTGATGTTGGAACATCAGATGCGTTGTGCTATTTTGACCTCTAATCCTTAAAGAGTAACATTTACTCTAAATTATGGAATAATTTAGTATTTTCCATTTCTGACAACAACCTTGTTATTTAGAATCATGCAGTCACTAAGCGGAGACAGAGTATTTTAGATATAGGATGCAGAGCGACGAGGTTCAGTTAATAAGAAAGTGCTGAGATTTATTAGGGTACTTGGAGATAAAGAAAGTGCTTTAGCTTCACGCTCTCAGTATCTTTCCTGTCTCAGAAACAGTCTCACACACACATTTCAGCAAACACCAGCAGAAATCTTGACCTTGAGAATTTTATCTCCAACCCTCTAGTATCCATCCAACAAAAGCCAATTAGTTCCACTGAAATCAAAGCCCCTGAGCAGAGAACGCAAAGGGAACTTAACTAGAGATTGAAGTGATGAACAGACTGATCTTACTGACTTGGACAGAGCAACTAGAGGGAGGCAAGATCAACTCAACTCTGGTCTGAGTTTTGCCAAATTTTTACCACTTTCAGGATATTTGCTAAAATTTCCCTTCAAAAGATTAAATCGGCAGAATCGAGACAATAGGTCCCAGCAAAGGTCGTGCATAATGTTCCAAATTCACTTCCCTAAATACTCATGTATTGTTAGATTAGCTCATTCCCAACCTCATATTTTTGTGTTCAAGGAAGAGGAAAATCTTCTGAGTGAGCACTTGGTTAACATCATTGTAATCTGTACTCAGAGATTAAACACACAGATCTACAGATCATACTGAGATAATTACAAGGACAGAAAAGCTGGGTATATTTTGAAAACACCGAGAACAATCAGCATTGCCCCGATTCAGAAATGGGGCTCGATTGTTCAATTCACACTTTTCCTGTGAAAATCCTCATCTGAGGAAAGGTAAACAGACTGTATCCAGTCACTTACAAACAATATGCTCATCAGTAATTCCGAAATCTGAAACTGAAATACGAAAATCTACATGGTTATCTGACAATCAAACATTTCAAGTCAGCTGAGTCACTAATGGGTAACAAAAAAGGATATTTGTGTTGACAATATTACACATTCTCTGTTCTTAGCTTTCTGACTGTATCATAGCAACACACGAGCCTAATAGAATGAGGATGGAAAGAAACCTTATTTCAGATCCTGGTAAAGGGGAAAAAAATGACATAAACAACAAAACAGGGAGATAAACAGGAGATGTAAACACCTTAATAATCAGAAACCTAATCACTATTGCCTCTGCTCACAGGCAAACTCCAGAGATCCACATTTCTTCCACAGTTTGATACATGCAGAATAGCTGAAATGAAAATATCTCAAAGCACAGAGACCTTGTACTGTGTTGTTAGTGTGACTTTGTGCAATGGGTTGAAAATATCAAAATGGTGTCCTACATAACCGTAGGAAAGGGAAACCTTTCCTCCCACTGCTTCTTAGCTTCTCGCAGTAAGCAGTTTCACAACACCAGGTTAAAGTCCAACAGGTTTATATGGTAGCTCTCGGAATGTGCATCACCTGACAAAGTGGCAGTGCTCCGAAGGCTAGTGGCATTTACTACCAAATAAACCCATTAAACTGTCAAAGGCTGTGGACAGGATGAGATGTGGAGATGCCAGCATTGGACTGAGGTAAACACAGTAAGAAGTTGTGAGACTTCCTCAGTCCAATGCCGGCATCTCCACATCTCATCCTGTCCACAGCCTTTAACAGTTCATCATCTCACCCTCCTCTACCCTCAGCTGAGTGACCTGTTTTCACCTGGTTCCACTCTGAACTATTTAATCTTAGCCAAGGAATCAATGTTTCTCTTCCCAGTCCTGAATTGTTATTCCTGATGAACTCCCAAGGATCTACTCTTGGCTGCTTCTTATTTTTTTCCATAGAGGTTTACAGCATGGAAACAGGCCCTTCAGCCCTAATTGTTCATGCTGCCCTTTGTTTTAAATCACTAAGCTAGACCCAGTTGCCCGTGTTTGGTCCATATCTCTCTATACTCATTGTACCCATGTAATGTCTAAACGGTTTTTAAAAGACAAAATCGTATCTGCTTCTATTACTACCTCTGGCAGCTTATTCCAGACACTCTCCACCCTCTGTGAAATAATGGCTGCTTTGGACCCTTTTGTGTCTCTCCCCTCTCATCTTAAACCTCTGCCCTCTAGTTTTAGACTCTCCTACTTTTGGAAAAAGATATTGACTATCTAACTGATTCACACCCCTCATTATTTTATAGACCTCTATTAAATCACCCCTCAGCCTCCTACACTCCAGAGGAGGTAGTTGAGGTTACAGTCGGGGAATATGTGGCTAACAGTGACCACAATTCTGTCTACTTTAAGATACTGATGTAAAAGGATGCTTGTTGCCCTAGGGGCAGGGTGCTGAATTGGGGGAAGGCTAACTACGGTCGGAGTAGGCAGGAACTTATGGAAGCTGATTGGGAACGGTTGTTCTAGGGTAAGTCCACACTAGGCATGTGGGAGTCTTTCAAGGGAATACTGAAAATGTTGCAAGAAAGATATGTGCCGGCTAAGAGGAAAGATGGGAAAGGTAGGATTAGAGAATCGTGGATTACTAGGGATATTGAAGATTTGGTTAGAACATAGAACATTACAGCGCAGAACAGGCCCTTCGGCCTTCGATGTTGCACCGACCAATTAGGAAAAAGCAATGACCCTCTGACCTAAACCATTCCCTTCTCGTCCATAAACTTATCTACTAACCTCTTAAACGCCACCAAACTTAGGAAGAAAACTTTTTCCAAAAGTAAGGTTAGGAAGAAAAGAGAGGCGTATGATAGGTCAAAGCAGCTGGGAACAGAAGGGCGTTGGAGGAATACAGAGAGAGTAGGAGGGAGCTCAAACAGGGAGTTAGAAGGGCAAAAAGGGGGCATGAAATGGTTTTGGCAGATAGGATTAAGGAAAATCCAAAGGCTTTTTACTCCTATGTATAAAAACGAATAAAAGGGTGGTTAGAGGAAAAAATCGGACCTCTTAGGGACAAAGAAGGGCTTAGAGTCCGAGGGAATGGGAGAGATCCTGAATGAATACTTTGCATCGGTATTGTCGAAGGAGAGGGGCTTGTTGACAGCTCCTGTCTCTGAGGGAGCTGTGGACCAGTTGAGGGAAATATCTATACCGAGGGAGGAAGTGTTAGAGTTTCTAGGTAGCATTAAAACTGACAAATCTCCGGGGCCTGATGGCATTTATCCCAGGCTACTTAGGGAGGTGCAAGATGAAATTGCTGGGCCTCTGACGCAAATCTTTGTCTCTTCTTTGGACACAGGTGAGGTCCCAGAGGACTGGAGAATAGCTAATGTTGTACCGTTGTTTACAAAAGGGTAGTAGGGATAACCCTGGGAATTATAGGCCGGTGAGTTTGATGTCAGTGGTAGGGAAGCTGTTGGAGGGGATTCTTAGAGATAGGATGTATAGGCACTTAGAGCATTGCGATGTGATTAGGGATACGCAGCATGGCTTCGTTAAGGGGAGGTCGTGCCATTCAAAACTGGTGGAATTTTTTGAGGAGGTGACAAAAACAGTCGATGAAGGATGAGCCGTTGATGTCGTCTATATGGATTTCAGTAAGGCGTTTGACAAAGTCCCTCATGGGAGGTTAGTTGAGAAGATCAAGGCTAATGCGATACAAGGACAGGTAGCTAGATGGATAAGTAACTGGCTTGGTAATAGGAGACAGAATAGTGGAAGGGTGTTTCTCTAGCTGTAGGTCGGTCACTAGTGGTGTGCCGCAGGGCTCGGTACTGAGACCTCTTCTATTTGTAATATATATAAATGACTTGGAAGAGGGAGTGGGTGGAGTGATCAGCAAGTTTACAGACGATGCAAAGATAGCTGGACTTGAGGATAGTGAGGAGCATTGTCAGGTGATGCAGCAGGACATAGATAGGCTGGTAGCTTGGGCAGACAGATGGCAGATGGAATTCAATCCTGATAAATGTGAGGTGATGCATTTCGGGAGAAAGAATGTAGGGGGAGGTATATGATAAAGGGTAAACCTATTAAGAGTATAGAAACGCAGAGGGACCTGGGGGTGCAGGTGAACAAGTCTCTGAAGGTGGCAGAGCAAGTGGAGAAGGTTGTAAAGAAAGCATATGGTATGTTAGCCTTTATAGGAAGGGGTATAGAGTACAAGAGCTGGCCTTTAATGTTGCAGTTGTATAAAACGTTGGTTAGTCCTCATTTGGAATACTGTGTCCAGTTCTGGTCGCCTTACTACCGGAAGGACGTGGAGACTCTGGAGAGAGTGCAGAGGAGGTTTACCAGGATGCTGCCTGGTATGGAAGGTCTGGGTTACAAGGAGAGGTTAGGCAAATTGGGACTGTTTTCTTTAGAAAGAAGTAGACTTAGAGGAGATCTAATAGAGTTGTACAAGATTATGAAGGGTATAGATAGAGTAAACAGTGGTAAACTTTTTCCTAGGTTGGAATCAAATATCACAAGGGGTCACAGGCTTGGGGGATGGAGGGTAAGGTATAATTTGGATGCTAGAGGGAGTCTTTTCACACAGAGGGTGGTGGGGGTATGAAACGCACTGCCAAGTAAGGTGGTTGAGGCAGGCACGCTAGGGTTGTTTAAGGGTCTCTTGGACAGCCACGTGAGCGGTCTGCAGATAGAGGGATATAGCAGGACTGTTTAAATACTTTAATTGTTTCCACAGGCTGTTCGGTCCACCTTGTTAACCAACAAGGTGCATGCATTCGGCAGGTCGTGCGAGGGCTGCTCCTGGAGGTTACTTCAGGAGTGGCCTAGTGCTTCACGTCGTTAGTGTATGCTTAAACTGGACCATCAGATGGGCAACATGACAGCTCAGAGACTATCGCTGTTGCTGTGCAGACACATGGATTTGGGCCTGTGTCTGCGGGAGTTTGCGTGTTCTCCCCATGGTTGTGTGGGTTTTTTCCAGGTGCTCCGGTTTCCTCCCACATCCCAAAAATGTGCTCTTAGGCTGATTGGGTAACAAATTGTCCCTATATTGGTCTCTATATGTCATTAAGACGTTAGGATGGCGGCGTGGGCTCGTTGGGCCGAAGGGCCTGTTTCCTGTGCTGTGTTGTTCTTTGTTCTTTGTAGATACTTAGATGGGCAGAATAGGGATGGAGGGATATAGAAGACTGATTTAAAATAGAGACCAAGAGCCTTGGGACATCCCTGGGAATTGCATAAGTTGTGCATGATATTGATGTATTTCTGTTTTATCCTACAGGTACTTCGGTCTGCCGTGTTGTCCAACAAGGGGCATACATGCGATGGGTCATGAGAGGGGTGCTCTTGGATTTTTCGAGAGTATCCTAGTGCTTCATGTCGTTAGTGTACGCTTGACCTGGACCAGTTGATGGGCAACACGACAGCTCAGTGACTATCGCTGTCCTGAGCAGATACATGGATTTGGGCCTGTGTCTGTGGGAGTTTGCGCATTCTCCCCGTGCTTGCGTGGGTTTTCTCCGGGTGCTCCGGTTTCCTCCCACATCCCAAAGATGTGCTCTTAGGCTGATTGGCAGAACAAATTCTCCCTAAATTGTTTCGCTAATTTGGTTCCAATTCAGATTTCTATAAACATAAACCGGGATCATGGGTGGAAGTGGGAACATTGAGGTGGTGGTGTGGGCTCGTTGGGCCGAAGGGCCTGTTTCCTGTGCTGTGTTGTTCTTTGTTCTTTGAAAAAAGTCCCAGTCTATTCAGCCTCTCCTTATAACTCAAACCATCAAGTCCCGGTAGCATCCGAGTAAATCTTTCCTGCATTCTTTCTAGTTTAATAATATCTTTCCTATAACAGGGTGACCAGAACTGTACACAGTATTCCAAGTGTGGCCTTACCAATGTCTTGTACAACTTCAACAAGACATCCCAACTCTTACATTCAATATTCTGACCAATGAAACCAAGCATGCTGAATGCCTTCTTCACCACTCTATCCCTGGCAACATTATCCAAAATCACATCACTTTTCACACATATGCTGATGACATTCAGCCCTACCTCACCACAACTCTCTCAATCTTTCCACCCTACATTGTCCAACTATTTATCACAGAATCTCAGAACCTTACAGTGCAGAAACAGGCCCTTCGGCCCATTGAGTCTGCACCGACCACAATCCCACCCAGGTCCTATCCCTACACATTTACCTGCTAATCCCTCTAACTTACACATCCCAGGACACTAAGGGGCAATTTTAGCACGGCCAATCAACGTAACCCACACATCTTTGGACTGTGGGAGGAAAACGGAGCACACCCACACAGATACGAGGAGAACATGCAAACTCCACGCAGACAGTAACCTGAGCTGGGAATCGATACATTGATGACATCTTTTTCCTTTGGACTCATGATGAACAATCATTGAAACAACTGTATGATGATATCAACAAGTTCCATCCCACCATCAGACTTACCATGGACTATTCTCCAGAATCAGTTGCATTCTTGGACACACGCATCTCCATCAAGGACGGTCACCTCAGCACTTCACTGTACCGCAAACTGACAGACAACCTCACAATGCTCCACTTCTCCAGCTTCCACCCTAGACACGTTAAAGAAGCCATTCCCTATGGACAAGCCCTCCGTATACACAGAATTTGCTCAGATGAGGAGGATCGTGACAGACACCTCCAGACGCTGAAGGATGCCCTCGTGAGAACAGGATATGGCGCTCGACTCATCGATCGACAGTTCCGACGTGCCACAACGATAAACCGCACTGACCTCCTCAGAAGACGAACACGGGACACGGTGGACAGAGTACCCTTTGTTGTCCAGTACTTCCCCGGAGCGGAGAAGCTACGACATCTTCTCCGGAATCTTCAACATATCATTGATGACGATGAACATCTCGCTAGGACCATCCCCACCCCCCCACTTCTTGCTTTCAGACAACCGCACAACCTCAAACAGATCATTGTTCGCAGCAAACTACCCAACCTCCAGGAGAACAGTGACCACAATACCACACAACCCTCCCACAGCAACCTCTGCAAGACATGCCGGATCATAGACATGGATGACATCATCAAACGTGAGGATACCATTCACCAGGTACACGGTACATACACTTGCAACTCGGCCAACGTTGTCTACCTAATACGTTGCAAGAAAGGATGTCCCGAAGCATGGTACATTGGGGAGACCATGCAGACACTACGACAGCGGATGAATGAGCATCGCTCAACAATCACCAGGCAAAACAGTTCCCTTCCTGTGGGCGAACACTTCAGCAGTCATGGGCATTCGGCCTCCGACCTGCGGGTAAATGTTCTTCAAGGGGGCTTTCGTGATACACGACAGCGCAGAGTCGCTGAGCAGAGACTGATAGCCAAGCTCCGCACACATGAGGACGGTCTTAACAGGGATCTTGGCTTCATGACACACTATCTGTAAACCCCGTAACTTGCCTGGGTTAGCAAAAAACCTCACTTACTGTGCTGTCTGGAGAAAACACACAATTCTCCAACAATGCTCAGGATTCCCTTCACACACATTGTTCGCCACTTTAACACTTCAATAGCAGGTTAGATGTAAGGATTCGCATTCTAATCAGCAATCTCTGACTGTCTGTGCTGATGTGTGCTATTGCAGACCAGAACACTGCATTTGCCTGAGGAAGACACAGGAGTCGAAAGCTCGCGTTTTTACTATCAAATAAATCAGTTGGATTATAAATTGGTGTTGCTAAATTCTTTCTGGGAATCGAACCCAGGTCCCTGGAGCTGTGAAGCAGCAGTGCTAACCACTGTGCTACCGTGCCACCCCAAGTACTCATTCACAAAATACAAGTCACTATACCTATTAATACATATGGCACACTCCAGGTTTTCATGCCTGGCAGAATGAAGTACTAAACTTTGGCAACTCACCTTCCTTCAAACTGTAAGCATTCTATATGAAGTCATTATCTATTTGTAGAAAAGAATTTAATAAAACCTTTTCCAAATCTGAAGTTTTGCTGAATATAGTGTCCAATATATCGGGAGCAAAGCTCAGCAGCTTCTGGTCCCTCCATGTCCATCAGAAACAGCAAAGCAGAATAACCCATCAGAAAGTTCCGCTATACTGAAATCGATCTTCATTCTCCCTCCTTTTCCCAACTTGGCTAACACAGCCAATATCGGCAACCTTCTCAAGAGCTGATATTCTCGCTAATATAATAACTGGGTCGTCTAACCAAATGCCAAAGCTTTCCCAAGTTGGCAACGGCACACTTCTTTCGACAGCTGCCAAGTCTATTTATGCACCCTCATTTACTCAATGGGCTGAAATTTCCTCTAATCAAATCCTGGGAAGATTGAAAACATTGTCTTTGCTCCCCATCTCAAACTCAATATCTGAGCTCCTGTTTCCATCCCTCTCCCTGGCAACTTTAACAAATCTTTTTGACCCAGCTTCTGACCAAAATATTCACACCATCACTGAACCATCTATTTCTGGAACATCACTTGTCTCCTTCCCAGTCTTGGCTCTGCTGCAGGAAGCTTCTTTCCCAGTTTAGTTAGACTGGACTCATGGTGGGTGTCCCACAATTGTAGGCAGAGAAAGAACGACTGCATAAATGATTTTAATGACAATATTGGCAATATTAACATTAAAAAACAATGGTGTTACAAGAACAAAGTATGCTGGGACTTTTAGTCAACTTTTAATTAAAAACAGCTACAGGTCTGGTTCACTGAATGTTAAGTTTGTTTGTTTGAAAGTTTATTTATTATGTAGGCTTACATTAACACTGCAATGAAGTTACTGTGAAAATCCCCGCTATTCACCACATTCCAGCACCTGTTCAGATACAGAGGGTGAATTTAGCATGGCCAATGCACCTAAACAACACGTCTTTCAAACTGTGGGAAGAAACCAGAACTCCAGGAAGAAACCCACACAGACATGAGGAGAACGTGCAGACTCTACAGAGAAATTGGGTAAACTTTGGTTGTTCTCCCTGGAAAGACGGAGAATGAGGGGAGACCTAACAGAGGTGTATAAAATTATGAGGGGTATAGATAGGGTGAACTGTGGGAAGCTTTTTCCCAGGTCGGAGGTGACAAACCCAAGGGGTCACAGGTTCAAGGTAAGGGGGGGGCAAAGTTTAACTCAGATATCAGAGGAACGTATTTTATACAGAGGGTGGTGGTGGCCTGGAATGCACTGCCAAGCAGGGTAGTGGAGGCAGACATGCTGGGATTGTTTAAGACTTACCTGGATAGTCACATGAACAGACTGGGAATGGAGGGATACAGAAGAATGGTCTAGTTGGACCAATGAGCGGTACAGGCTTGGAGGGCCTGTTTCCTGTGCTATATTGCTCTTTGTTCTTTGTTTGTTTGTTCAGACAATGAGCCAAGCCAGGAATTGAATCTGGGTCCCTGGCGCTATGAAACAGCAATGCTAAATACTGTGACACTGCTGCAATACGATATTATTTTGCAGCTCGTGTTTAACTCAGACCAATGTCTAGCTACACATTAACCCAATGTTTGCCAATGAATATTAACTCTCAGTTAGCAACATTTCTACTTTAACATTTTCACCTTTGCTTTCAAATGCCTCCAGGGTCTCAGCCCCAATTTCCTCCAGGCTCACAACCCTCCAACATCTCTCTGCTCCCCTGGTTTTAATTTCGCAGGTATCTCTATTTTAATCACTCCACAGTTGGTGCTTTCAGTTGCCTAAGACCCAAAGTCAGAATTTCCTCCCTCTCCATCACTCAAACCCACTTTTCTCCTTTAAGACATTCCTGGGAACTTCCACTTTCATCATTTTTTTTTGTCACTTGTCCCATCACCCTCAACATGGCTACCTTCCTTCAGAAAATAAAATCAAATTGTATTGAAGCTTCCACTTTGTAGAATTGTTCCACTGCATATAGAGGCCATTTGGCCCTTTGTGTTGGTACTGACTCTCTGTCTGCCATTCTCTCATCCTCCATATTCTTCTTCTTTGGATAATTATCCAATCCAGATCTCCGCTCCTATACCAGGATAAGGTAGGAAAGCACTCACGGGCCAAAAATACTCCAACTGATCATCTATTCACCAATGAAATCATTTTCCTCAGGTTTCATTCGTACCAAATCAGGGTTAGCTCTGGTTGTAACAAGTCAGATTCTTTCCAAATGCTAATATCGCTTTAAAACTAACAGGCTAAACAAAAACTAAATTATTAATAACTTATTTCCAAGTCATCCTATTTCAGACCAACTGGCTCCTTCCGTTAGTTCAAATACGAGTCAGTCACTATCTAGAACAAATAGCTGTGGAATCTGAAACCGATGGAACCGCACGGAGTGGATTTGGAGCAGTAACAGTCACACCTATATTCTGCAGGTTGCAGATCCACTTCTCACACGTTCTGCACCTTCTTTGGATGGTAAGAGAACTGGAAAAGTGTTTTAATATCATAAGAAAATTATTTTTAAGCAAGACAAGTTCAATCCTACAATTCTGCAAAGTAACTGTTACAGCCCGAATGTTAACACGCTGTGTGACATTTACACAACATCAAATTACAGACTCAGCTGCTTTTCACTCTGGTAAGTACCTTTTTCATCCTTGGCATCACTTGTAGATCCGAGAATATCAGCCTTCCCCTGTGCCTGGGGAAGTTCTCTCACATCTGTCGATGCGGAAGGCAGTCTGTGTGTGTGTGGCAGAAATGAAGGCTTTTTGGCTACAGGCGGTGGAATTCTGCCTGGTTTCCTCTGCACAGGAGTCTCTGAAACAGTTTTATTGGGTGGATTTGTTGGGCTTTTTGATTCAGTCTTTGCAGCGATCCGTTCTGAGACGGAGCTGAGTTCAGCCATCAGACTTTTCTTCACTGCCGCCTCTGCCGCAGGAGATTGAGGACTTTCAAAGACCAATCTCTTGGGATTTACATTTTTTGAGAAAATGAAGCTGGCCGTTGAGGCCGGAGATTTGAGTGGAGCAGCATCATCGGGTGGCTTTAGCGTTGTTTGTCCTTGAACATCACTGGGGAGCGTTGTGGGTTTCCTCACAACTGGAGAATTATTGGGTTTTGAAGGAGATTCGGAATCGGATGAGGATGACAGACGGAGCAGGGATTTGCGAGCAGGTTTGCTGGGTGCGGTCACATTACTTTTGACAGACGGTTTCAGGTCAAGTTGGTTTTTGTTGGCTTGTTGCTGATTGTCGGACCCCCCGGGTACATAAGTGGTCATCTGCACAGAACGTAAACGGACCATCTGCAAAAGGGAGGCGGTGACAATCGGTTTACTATCCGGAGCACTAACATCCTGACTTGAAGGCTGAACAGTCAATTCTTTTTCCGAATCCAGATTGGACACCTTTGATGTTTGAGTTATTTTTGGAAGTTGAGAATCTGCAGGTTGGAATCCTGAGACAGGAGCTTTCTGTTGAGGATGATTTAATGCAGGTGGAGCTGTGGATCTGGGTGTGGATGTGGCCGTTTTGGTTTCGGTTGGAGAAGATGGTGAGATGGATGCTGTAGTTACAGGTTGCCCTGGGCTTGTATCTTTCAATGTCATCGCAGCAGTTAGAGGAGGGGGAGCTGGTGGAGACATCAAGGGTAAATCCTCAGCAGAAAGTCGCTGGCCTCCTGTGGTGTCTGTAAGAAGCGGAGGTGGAGGGGGTGGAAACAGGAATTCAGCATCTGGCTGACCCAAATCAGCAACAATGATATTGGAAGATGGAGATGAGATTTCTGTGGGAGACAAAGGGGGAGGAGGTGGGGGCCAATCAAGCGCAGATTGTTCCTGCTTCTGGGCTTCGGAAACATTTGGGGAAAACGGAGGGGAAAATGTTCCCGTTACTGTGGCTTTCTTTGGTGGGGGTGGAAGATGGGATGGAGGGGGTGAAGGTGGGGGGGAAGGGGCTTTCCCTGACACTGGAGTCAGTTGGGGAGAAGTCAGTGAGACTGAGGTGGGCACAGAGGTAGACGGAACATGAGGGGCAATGAGTGCCAAGGCTGGAGACGGATCAACATTTCCACTGGCAGCTGGGCTCTGAGCAACCGTCTCAATGGCTACTGTCGTGGTTGGAGTCGCACTGACCAATGGGGTTGTAGCCGCACTGACTGGCAAAGCTGCAGTGACCAGGGGGGTCTCAGCCACACTGACCTGTGGGGTCAAGGCCACAGTAACTGGTGGGATGGTAGTAACTGGCAGGGTAGGGGCCACACTGACTGGCGGGGGCGGGACAGCAGTGACCAGCGGGGTAATGGCTGCATCGACCGGCAAGGGCGGAGCAGTGGAGACAGGTGGGGTCGCAGCCACAGTGACCAGCGGGTGCAGGGTCACAATGGGCGGGGCCACAGTGCCAGGTGGAGGCGGAGCCACACAGACCAGTGGGGGTGGGGTCACAGTGGGCGGGGCTGCAGTGACAGACAGGGGTGGGGCCACACCAACTGGTGGAGGCGGGGTCACAGTGGGCGGGGCTGCAGTGACAGACGGGCTCCGAGTAGACGCAGCGAAGAGGAAGGAAGGTTTTCTCCTGGGTGGTAACGGAGCAGGTCCGGCTGGTGGTGGGGGAATTATGTCCGGTTTCCACGCGTACAACAGCGACGGTGCCAATTTAGCCATTTTCACAGTGGGCGGTGGGGGGGCGGGAGAGGATGGTGGAGGAGGGATGGAAAACAGGTCAACGTACTGAGAAAGAGAGGATGAAATCAATGCTAAAGATGTTGATCGTGACCTTCCTGGAGAATCACGGGGAGTCGATCGTTCCGACTCGGTGGGTTTAGATTTTCCCTCAGGACAGGAAGGAGATTGGAGATCCCTCAGCAAAGTAGGCGTTCCACTCTGGCTGGAGTATCCACTCGATGGAGACATGGTTCGCTCAGATTTGTTGGGTGAGGTTGCATTCTGAGGAGGAGAACTTTTTGTTGACTGAAGAATATTTCCTTTAGTCTTTTCTCCCAATCCATTGGGAGGAGGTTTCACAGCAGCACTGGGGGAGCTGGCAGCACACCCAGACTCACAGGTTCTTATTTCACCAAGTGAAGGGGAAAAGACATCATCATCCCCAGGTGGTGCACAACTGTGATCTTTGAATTCTGAGTTCTGTTCCTCTTGTTGTAAGGAATGAATTCTTCTTGGAGGAGCGGGTGGCTTCTTCATTTTCTTGACTGACAAACTCCTGGAGATTGAGCGCTCGCTGGTTATACTCTGCGTATCCGATGCATCAATAATGCTCCCAGTGCTCCGTGCAGAAGATAGTGCTTGATTAGCATAACCATTACTTATCAGGTCATTAGTTTTACAGTTTGAGGTATAGTGTGCAGATATATCCTCTGTGATTGCTGCAACATCCTGTGTAGGACAGGCATTCACCCAGCGACTGGTGTTTGCTTGAGGATTGGGATCAGAATCTGTAACGTTCTGTTGATCTCTCGATTTCTCTCTGTCCTCCTCCACAGAGTGAGGCTGGGCATTTCCCTGTGATGAAATAGTGGAGTTGTTTGAAACAATGGTTTCAGAAGATTCAGAGTGACTCCAGGCATCACTGGAAGCATAATCCCTCCCATGGTAATTCTGCAGTGAGATGGAACGGGAACAGGCAGGAGAAGGAATACCTATTAAGCTGTTTCTGCTGAGGGTACGCACACAGTTCTGACTGGTGTTAATCATCACAACATCCACTGCAGCAGGCAGTATTGCATTCGGAATGATTTTGGATAAGTACGTTGCCTGAGGCGACATGGACATAACAGGATTTTGAAGAAGTTCACTGGGTACGGATGATTTGGGAGCAGCTAACGATTTTGGTCTTTGGGAAAAATCGATGAGTCCACAGTTCATTTCTAAAGTGCTTATAGATCCATCGGTTTCCAGTGATGAATCAGTAAAATTGACAGACCGCAGAGAGCCCCTCACTCTGGAGTGGGACACATTATTAAAGCAATGGTTTTCATCAGCCCTGGACACTGAGACAACGCCAGCACTGTCTGCATCAGGCACTTTCACGCCGCTATTTAAACGAGAGGTTTTTCCAATCCCTGTTTTAAAACAGAAAGAATAAAATTAAAACCCAACCGTGACTCAGATTTGAATCACTGACGATCGAAAGCTATTCCTCAAGTGAAGCCAATCTAAACATTCCATTTACAGTATAACAAGACAGCAGAATCGGCTTCGCAGAGGGAAAATCACCTCTGACAAACTTCTTTGCATTCTTCGAATTAGTAATGAACAGGATAGATAAAGGGGAACCAGTAGATGCAATATACTTGGACTTTCAAAACGCACGCAGTAAGGTACTGCACCAAAGGTTAATTAAGATAAGAGTCCACGGTGTTGGGGATAGTACATTAACATGAATAAAGAATTGGCAGAGTTGGGATAAGAGGGGCATTTTCAGGATGGCAACCTTAACTAGTGGAGTAGCACAGGGGTCAGTGCTGGGGCCATAATTATTTACAATACATATTAATGACTTGGATGGGGAAAGTGAATGTACTATTGCCAAGCATGCAGATAACAGAAAAATAGGTGGGAAAGTAAATGATGATTATTCAAAGTCTAGAGGGATATAAACAGGTTGGGTGAGTGGGCAAAAACTTGGCAGTTGGAATATAGGAAAATGTGAGATGATGCATTTTGGCAGGAAGAATAAAGGAGCTGAATATTATTTAAATAGAGAGACTCGGCAGAAAGCTGCAGCAAAAGCGGGACTGGGTCCGCAGAAAGCAATGGCTTCTTGGTATTATCATTAGACCATTAATCCAGAAACTCAGCTAATGTTCTGGAGACCCAGTTTTGAATCCCACCATGGCAGACTGCAGAATTTGAATTCAATTTTAAAACTCTGGGATTAAGAATCTACTGATGACTGTGAAACCATTGACAATTGTTGAAAAAACCCATCTGATTTAGTAATGTCCTTTAGGGAAGGAAATCTACCATCCTTACCCAGTCTGGCCTATATGTGACTCCAGAGCCACAAAAACATGGTTGACTGTCTGAACAAGGGTAACTAGGAATGGGCAATAAATGCTGTTTATTGTAGTAACCAGTAACACCCATGTCCCACAAACAAATTTATTTTTTAAAAAAAATCACAAAAGTCTAGCATGCGAGTTCAGCAGGTAACGGGGGAAAGCAAATGGAATGTTGGCCTTTATTTCAAAGGGAATGGAGTCTAAAAATAGGGAAGTCTTGTTAGAATTATGCAAGGTAGCAGTTAGACCACATCTGGAAAACTGTGAAGTGTTTTGGTCCCCTTATCTAAGGAAAGATACACTGACATTGGAGGCAGTCCAGAGAAGGTTGACTAGGTTTATCCAGGGTATGAGTGATTTTCTCATGAGAGGTTGAGTAGATTGCGCCTGTCTCACTGGGGTTCAAAAGAATGAGACAAGTATAGATTTCCAGGTGATTTGACAGAGTAGATGCAGAGAGCTTGTTTCCTCACATGGGGGAATATGGGACCAGAGGGCATAATCTCAGAGGAACGGGGTTATCGATTTAAGACAGAGATGAGGAGGAATTTCTTCTCTCAGAAGTGAGTGAATCTGTGAAATTCTTTCCCACAAAGGACTTTAGAAGCTGGGTCATTAAATATGTTCCAGGCTGAGACAGACAGATCTGTAATCAGTAAGGGAATCGGGGGTTATGGGGACAAGGTGGAAAAGTGGAGTTGAGGATAATCGTATCAGATCAGTCATGATCTCATTGAATGTTGGAGCAGACTCGATGGGCTGAATGGTCTGCTTCTGCTCCTTATGGTTTAATTGTTCATATTTGGGAACTTGATGTCATCAATGTGACACTAAATATATTTTTGCAATTCAATCTTTACAAACGTGCAGACACTTGATTCAATCTTGGCCGTTATAATGTGGGAAATAACACCTGAATTATCAGAATTAAATTTAAAAATATCATACACTTTATTATTAAACTACTGGGAAAAGCGGAATTTGCAATATTTATTACTCTGCGTGAGTTGCCCCTCACTTCTGTGATGCAGTCACACTAAATATCAGCATCAGTGTTAAAGGTGACCTTAACAAAAGGGAGATTAATATCATGATTACACAATTCAAAACAGAACTATTACTGGATGGTTCTTTAATGGCAGCTAAACAGGGAGGATTTGATCCTGGCAAGTGAGAAAGGTGAATAGATTTTCTGCTTATTCTATAACCTCCTGCATCCGTGTCCCCAGGACATGACAATCCAGTCGATCTGACCAGTGAGTCTCACTATTCCACAGTATCAGATGGTGATAGGGGAAAAACAACCTCAGGTTTTTTCATTGAGATTTCAAGGAGAATCCTTCAAGCTATAGATTGAGCAACTATTTCATTGCAGCTGCCCACAGAGTGAAAATAAAACTCACATCAAATTTTAAAGCAGAAAATAAGGAAGCAACATTTAATACAATTTGGAAACCTTTCACACCCATTACTGGATTGATTCACTCACCCTGGAAAATATTCCAAATAATAATTTGCTCTGCTACACAAGCTAAATTACAGTGCAAAGTGGATAATATATTCGACTGCATTTCCAAAAGGATTATGCAGCTAATGTATCTCCAGGCCTCCAGGAACAGCACTGAGGATTAGAACAGGAACTGTGACATATTTTCCAGTTACATAGAACATAGAGCACTACAGCACAAACAGGCCCTGCGGCCCACAAGTTGTGCCGAACACATCAAAAACCTACCCAGCCATAGACCTATCTATAACCCCCAATCCCATTGGATCCCATATACTCATCCAGAAGTCTTTTAAAAGACCCCAGCAAGTTCGCCTCGACCACCACCGACGGCAGCCGATTCCATTCACTCACCACCCTCTGAGTGAAAAACTTTCCCCTAGCATCCCCTCTGTACTTGCTTCCCTGCTCCTTAAATCTGTGCCCTCTCGTCGCGACCATTTCAGCCCTGGGAAATAGTCTCTGAGAGTCCACCCTATCTATTCCTCTCAACATCTTGTAAACCTCTATCAGGTCGCCTCTCAACCTTCGTCTCTCCAGGGAGAACAGTCCCAGCTCCCTCAACCTGTCTTCATAAGGCATGCCTCCCAATCCAGGCAACATCCTTGTAAATCTCCTCTGCACCCTTTCAATAGCTTCCACGTCCTTCCTATAGTGAGGCGACCAGAACTGCGCACAGTACTCCAAGTGTGGTCTGACAAGGGTCCTATAAAGCTGCAGCATTACCTCCTGACTCCTGAACTCAATCCCTCGATGAATGAAGGCCAGTACACCATAAGCTTTCTTAACCACATCCTCCACCTGGGAGGCCGATTTGAGAGTCTTATGGACCCGGACCCCAAGATCCCTCTGCTCTTCCACACAGCTAAGACTCCTACCTTTGATAGTGTACTCATTCATCCCGTTGGATCTGCCAAAATGGACCACAACACATTTATCCGCATTGAAGTCCATCTGCCACTTCTCCGCCCAGTCTTGCATCCTGTCGATGTCCTGCTGCAACTTTTGACATCCCTCCAGACCATCCACAACACCACCGACCTTCGTGTCATCGGCGAACTTACTCACCCATCCCTCCACTTCCTCATCCAGGTCATTTATGAAAATGACAAACAGCAAGGGTCCTAGAACAGATCCCTGGGGCACTCCACTGGTGACCGACCTCCATGCAGAAAAAGAGCCATCCACAACCACCCTCTGCCTTCTGCAGGCAAGCCAGTTCTGGATCCACAAGGCCAAAGCCCCTTGGATCCCATGGCCTCTCACCTTCTCAAGAAGTCTTGCATGTGGGACCTTGTCAAATGCCTTGCTGAAGTCCATGTACACCACGTCCACTGCTCTTCCTTCATCAATGTGTTCAGTCACATTTTCGAAGAACTCAATTAAGCTCGTAAGGCACGACCTGCCTTTTACAAAACCATGTTGACTATTTCTAATCAACCTAAACTTCTCCAAATGCTCGTAAATCTTGTCCCTCAGAAGCCTCTCCATCAGCTTACCAACCACTGAGGTCAGACTCACCGGTCGGTAATTTCCAGGACTATCCCTGTTCCCTTTCTTGAAAATAGGGACCACATCCGCAATCCTCCAATCCTCCGCAACCTCTCCCGTCTCCATCAACGACGCAAAGATCATCGCCAGGGGTTCTGCAATGACATCCTTCACCTCCCACAATAACCTGGGGTACATCCCATCTGGTCCCGGAGACTTGTCTACCTTGATAGCATTTAGAAGTTCTAACACATCCGCCTCCTTAATATCTACATACTCAATCTTTTCAGTCTACCGCAAACTTGTAGTGCATCCTCCCAGATCACTTTCCACCGTGAATACTGAGGCAAAGTACTCATTAAGCACCTCTGCCATTTCTTCCGGTTCCATACAGACTTTTCCCCCTTCACCTTTTATAGGTCCTATCCCTTCTCTTCTCATCCTTTTACTTTTCACATATTTGTAGAAGGCCTTGGGATTCTCCTTAATCCTACCAGCCAAGGCCTTCTCATGACCCCTTCTGGCTCTCCTAATTTCCTTTTTAAGCTCTCTTCTATAAGCCTTGTACTTCTCTAGATCCCCAACATCTCCTAGCTCTTTGAACCTTTTATACACCTTTCTTTTCTTCCTGACTATGTTCACCACAGCCTTCATGCACCACGGTTCCCGCATCCTACCAAAACCTCCTTGTCTCACCGGAACGTTGTCGTGCAGAGCTCCAGACAAGCATTCCTTGAATATCTGCCACCTTCCTTCTGTGCTTTTCCCCAAGAACACCTCCTTCCAGTTTATTCGCCCCAACATCTGCCTGATGTCTTCATATTTCCCCTTATTCCAGACAAACACCTTCCTAGCCTGCCTGATCCTATCCTTTTCCAATGCAAGGGTGAAGGAGATAGAATTATGAACTCCATCCCCAAGATGCTCTCCTACCGAGAGATCCATCACCTGTCCTGGTTCATTAGCTAGTACCAGGTCCAGTACAGCCTCTCCTCTCGTAGGCTTGTCCACGTGCTGTGTCAGGAAACCCTCCTGAACACACCTAACAAACTCCTCCCCATCCAAACCCCTTACCCTTGGGATATTCCAGTCGATGTTTGGGAAATTGAAGTCTCCCATCACAACAACTCTGTTATTTCTACATCTCTCCAGTATCTGTTTCCCTATCTGCACCTCAACTTCCCTGTCACTATTGGGCGGCCTATAGAATACACCCAGCAATGTCACCGACCCTTTGCTATTCCTAACTTCCACCCACAGAGACTCCGTAGACATTCCCTCCTCGGTATCCACCTTCTCTGCAGCCATGACACTGTCCCTGATCAACAGTGCCACTCCACCACCTCTTTTGCCTCCCTCCCTGTCCTTCCTGAAGGATCTGAATCCCGGGACCTGTAGTACCCAGTCCTGTCCCTGAGACATCCAAGTCTCTGTAATGGCCACCACATCACAATCCCAAGCAGCAATCCACGCCCTAAGTTCATCCACCTTATTTACTACACTCCTGGCATTAAAATAGACACAGCTCAGTCCCTCAGACTGGACATTTCCCTTCTCCCCCACTCGTCTAACCTGCCTCTCATCCTGCCTAGAGTCCTTCCCTACCTGGGAGCTAACTTCCTTGCTCCCAGTCTCCACATCACTATTCCCTCCCCCTAACCTTTCTAGTTTAAAGTCCCCCCAGTAGCCCTAGCCAGTCTTCCCACCAAGATATTAGTCCCCCTGGGATTCAGGTGCCACCTGTCTTTGCTGTACAGGTCACACCTGCCCCTAAAGAGGTCCCAATGATCCAGAATCCAGTTATTTTCTGTGTACAATTTCTGAATTGATTCTTCCCTAAAGCAAGAGGAGGAGTTTCACCACTTATTGTATTCATTGCCAGAATAAAGTTTTAGTCAGTCAAATGTGTGTACATTTTCCTTGAGTTTAACTTCAGTTATCTTTTATTCATTTGCAAAGCTGCTATGTCAGTATTGTCAGTATTGTTGCAACTGTACAGGGTACTAGTGAGGCCGCAACTGGAGTACTGTGTGTAGTTTTGGTCGCCGCATTTGCGGAAGGATATATTGGCCTTGGAGGGAGTGCAGAGAAGGTTCTCTAGGCTTATACCGGAGATGAGGGGGTTAGCCTATGAGGAGAGATTGAATAGACTGGGTCTGTACTCGTTGGAGTTTAGAAGGCTGAGGGGGGATCTTATAGAGACATATAAGATAATGAAGGGGATGGATAGGGTAGAGAAAGAGAGATTCTTCCCATTTAGAAAGGATAGCAGGACTGGAGGGCACAGCCTCAAAATAAGGCAGCGGGGGTGCGTGGGGGATGCGGTTTAGATCAGAGTTGAGGAGGAACTTCTTCTCTCAAAGGGTAGTGAGTCTCTGGAATTCTCTGCCTGTTGAAGTGGCAGAGGCTACCTCGTTGAATATATTTAAGTCATGGGTAGATAGATTTCTGATAGACAAGGGAATTAAGGGTTAAGGGGAGAAAGCAGGAAAGTGCAACTGATCCATTTCAGATCAGCCATGATCTTATTGAATGGCAGGGCAGGCTGAAAGGGCTAGATGGCCGACTCCTGCTCATATTTCTGATATTCTTAGGTTCTTATTCATTATCTATTCCTAATTGCCTGGCAGTGAACGGCCTTCTTGAATCACAGTCCCCGAGGTGAAGGTACATCTATAGTGCTGTTAGGGAGAGAGTTCCAGGATTTTGACCCACTGATAGTAAAGGAACGGTGATATATTTCTGAGTCAGGATGATGAGTGACTTAGAGGGGAACCTGCAGGCAATGGTGTTCCAAGTATCTGCTATCCTTGCCCTTTTAGATGGTAGGGAATGTGGATTTGGAAGGCGCTGTCCTGGGAACCTTGGAGAGTGCCTGCTATGCATTTTGTAGATGATCCAAACAGCTGTTATTGTTTGTTGGTGGTGGAGGGAGTGAATGTTGATAGAAGGAATAGCAATTAAACAGGCTGCTTTATCCTGGATGATGTTGAGTTTCTTGAATGTTCTTGGAGCTGCATTCAAGAGTCAAAGATTCATCGAGGTTTACAGCATGGAAACAGGCCCTTTGGCCCAATCTGTCCATGCTGCCCTTTTTTAACCCTACACTAGTCCCAATTGTCCTTGTTTGGACTACATCCCTCCATAACCATCTTACCCACGTAACTGTCTAAACACTTTTTAAAAGACAAAATTGTACCCACCTCTACTACTACCTCTGGCAGCTTGTTCCAGACACTCACCACCCTCTGTGTGAAAAATTACCCCTCTGGCACTTTTCTATCTCTCCCCTCTCACTTTAAAGTTATGCCCTCTGGTTTTAGATTCCCCTATCTTTGGGAAAAGACATTGATTATCTAACTGATCTGTGCCACACCACTGATCACAGGCCTCCAGTTTGAAAAACAACTCTCTGCTATCACCGTTTGTTTTCAAGGTATCCATTTAGATACCTCACCCTGGATCCTATGAGATTTAACCTTATGCAACAACCTACCGTGCTTTTGACAAAGGCCTTGCTAAAGTCCATGTAGACAACATCAACTGTACTGCCCTCATCTACCTTCTTGGTTACTCCTTCAAGAAACTCAATCAAATTTATGAGACATGATTTTCCACTCAAAGCTACCGGAAGGATGTGGAGGCCCTGGAGAAAGTGCAGAGGAGATTTACCAGGATGCTGCCTGGTATGGAAAGGCTGTCTTACGAGGAAAGATTGAACGCACTGGGGTTGTTTTCCCTTGAAAGATCCCCTCTCAGCCGACGTCTATTAGAGGTATATAAGATTATGAGGGTATAGATAGAGTAAATGGTGGTAAGCTTTTTCCACCATTAGAATCGGATAGAACGAGGGGTCACGGCCTTAGGGTGAGGTGGGCTATGTATAAGACGAATATTAGAGGGCATTTTTTCACACAAAGGGTAGTGGGGGTGTGGAATGCACTACCAAGTAAGGTGGTGGGAGCAGGCACGCTAGGGTTGTTTAAGGGTCTCTTGGACAGCCACATGAGTGGTCTGCAGATAGAGGGATATAGTAGGACTGTTTAAATATCCTATTTGTTTCCACAGGATGTTCGGTCCACCTTGTTGACCAACAAGGTGCATGCATTCGGCAGGTTGTGCGAGAGCTGCTCTTGGATGTTGCTTCAGGACTGGCCTAGTGCTTCATGTCGTTAGTGTATGCTTAAACTGGACCATCAGATGGGCAACATGACAGCTCAGAGACTATCGCTGTTGCTGTGCAGACACATGGATTTGGGCCTGTGTCTGCGGGAGTTTGCACGTTCTCCCTGTGGTTGCGTGGGTTTTCTCCGGGTGCTCCGGTTTCCTCCCACATCCCAAAAATGTGCTCTTAGGCTGATTGGGTAACAAATTGTCCCTATATTGGTCTCTATATGTCATTAAGACATTAGGACTGCGGCGCGGGCTCGTTGGGCCGAAGGGCCTGTTTCCTGTGCTGTGTTGTTCTTTGTTCTTTGTTGTTCTAAAGTCATGCTGACTGTCCCTAATCAGTCCTTGCCTCTCTAAATGCCTGCAGATCTTGTCTCTCAAAATACCTTCTCACAACACTACAGAGGCTCACTGGCCTGTAGTTCCCAGGCTTTTCCCTGCAGCCCTTTTTAAACAAAGGCACAACATTTGCTACTCTCCAATCTTCAGGCACCTCACCTGTTACTATCAAATGATTCAAATATCTTGGCTAGGGGACCCGCAATTTCCTCCCTAGCCTCACACAGTGTTCTGGGATACACTTCATCAGGTCCCGCAGATTTATTTATCTTAATGCACTTTAAGACTCCCAGCACTTCCTTCTCTGTAATATTCTGTAATATATTCACTCATCCAGGCAAGTGGTATTCCATTACACTCCAGACTTGGGTCTTGTAAATGGTGGACAGATTTTTGGGGAGTCAGGTGGTGAGTTACTCTCTGCAGGATTCCCAGTCTCCGATCCTCTCTTATAGCCACAGTATTTACCTGGCAAATCCAGTTCAATTTCTGGTCAGTGATAACCCTCAGGATATTGTTAATGGGGGATTCAGCAATGGTCATTTCCTATCCCTTTTAACAAGCCAGGGAATATCTTCACAATCAATAGAATGATCATTAGCAAATTTACTCACACTAATCCTGGGTATTGTCTGGGTTTTACTACGTTTGGACATGAATTGCTTCAGTTGTGCAATTATCAGTGAACATCCCACTTCATAATGGAAGGAAGGTCATTGATGAAGTAGCTGAAGATGGTCAGGCTGAGGACATCACCATTTACTTTACTAAATGATGACTTCTCATTGTTTCATTTCCAGATGAAGGGAATAGCTATTATCTTGAACATTTCTCTGGATAGTTATCTCAAACCCAGATTGTTTTTCATATTCTGCACAGCTTGACAGAAATCATAGCTGAATAATAGATGGCCTCATTGAAACCCATCTGTGCCTTTCCTCCCCAGTTCCATGTCTAAGGATAACAGCTCATTGCTCAGAGAAGAGAGAAGTTAATGTAGCACAATAATGTAGCATTCATCAATCGAGGGATTGAGTTTAGGAGTTGGGAGGTAATGCTGCAGCTGTATAAGACCCTGGTCAGACCCCACTTGGAGTACTGTGTGCAGTTCTGGTCGTCTCACTATAGAAAGGATGTGGAAGCTATTGAGAGGGTGCAGAGGAGGTTCACAAGGATGTTGCCTGGATTGGGGGGCAGGCCTTATGAGGATAGGTTGAGGGAGCTCAGTCTTTTCTCCCTGGAGAGATGAAAGATGAGGGGTGAACTGATAGAGGTGTATAAGATGTTGAGAGGAATAGATAGTGTGGATTCTCAGAGGGTATTTCTCAGGGCTGGAATGGTCGTTACGAGAGGACACAGGTTTAAGGTGCTGGGGGAGTAGGTACAGAAGAGATGTCAGGGGTAAGTTTTTCACTCAGAGGGTGATGGGTGAGTGGAATCGGCTGTAGGCAATGTGGTGGAGGTGGATTTGATAGGGTCTTTGAACAGACTTTTGGATAAGTACATGAGACTCAGTAAGATAGAAGGTTATAAGTAAGCCTAGTAGGTAGGGATATGTTCAGTGCAACTTGTGGGCTGAAGGGCCTGTTTGTGCTGTAGTTTCTCTATGTTTCTAAACTAAATCTCAAACCCGAGACTATCCCCATCATTAAGGCCTCCGCTCCAGCCTCTCCATTCATCAAAAACATACACTGGAAAATAATTTCTGTTCTGTCCAATTTCAGTCACACACTTGCTCCAGACTCTGCTCTGCATCCAATTCCTTCAAGATTCAACAAACAAATGGAATCTGTTAAAGTTTGACTGCTAAACAGTTCACAAGTCCAGAATAAACAAACCTAGTTCCTGTTGAACATGTTGTGGAAGTCCCATTATTGTTGTCCTCCGAATTCTCTTCTCTTTCAGCTTGGGGCCTTTGAAAGATGATTGGATCTTCTGCTGTTGTGGTTTGAAGGTTGTTCCTGTTATTTTTAAAGAAAAGGTGAGGGAACTGCACGCTTTAAAAAAATCTGTAACTACATGAAATAATCCTGTTTGATCCGTTCAAATCCCCAGTCAACCTAATCTAAACCTGGGATTGAAATGTGTATCACTGGGTCTGGACAATAGATTGACTCTCACTACAGTGTGATAATGTTTAAATTCCCTCCCCAATGTGTCTGTGATACTGACAGCACAAACCTTCTTCACCTCCTCTCTGTTCAGCTGGGTGGGACTATACTCACCTGCTTTCATTATTGAATAATTGGCAGAGAATCACTGGCCCCAGCTTCCCATCCTGCTCCTAGTCCGTTATCACTGCTCCCCACAATCCCCCCCCTCTCCCATTTCAAATGTAATCCCTCAGTGACATTGGGCAAAGATAGAGTTTGTTTTTGTACGCAGGTCCCTAACACCCAGCCGGGTGATATCTCCAGCTCTCAATCCTGCCTCCATCTCACATTATCACTGGCCCAATGCATTCTCCTCTACATTGCTGAGACGAAACACAGACTGAGGTAGTTTTGTCTCACCCGCAATCATGAATCCAGACTTTGTCATTTTAATTCAGTATCTTGATCTTTTGACAAAGTGTCTGCTCTTAGCCTGCTACAATGTTCCAGTGAAGTCCAATTCAGGTTGGAAGGGAGCACCTTTGTCTTCCAATTAAATGTGTACAATCCTTGGGATCAAAAGTGACTCCAAAAACTTTAGACTGTGATCTTTGTCCTTCATAATAACCCCTTTTTCTATTTTTAATTAATCCACACATGTATTACCTTCAATATAATCCCCCCTGCACCCACACACTCTCCTACCCACACGGCAATGTCATTTATTCTAACATGGCTGCTTTTTGAAGCTATTTCTCTCGCTCTAACATACTTTGTTCCGAACAAGGATCTGGATCTCGAAACATTAACCATGCTTCTCTCTCTCTACAGATGCTGCCAGACCTGCTGAGGTTTTCCAGCTTCCTTTTTCCCCCTATCAGATTCCAGTATCTACTGGGTTTTGCATTTTTACTTACTTTCTCTGATTGGTTATCTGATGTCCAATGCTGGATAAACAGAAATTTCCTTTGATAAGCAGAGTTTCCAATCACATATCCACCATTATCAAAAACCATCCAATCCCACCTCTGGAGCATCGCCCCACACTCGTTATCTCAGCTCCAATGTTATTGAAACTCTTGTCCAGTGGAAGTGTTACCTCAAAGTGATTCAATTCCAATTCATTGCTGGCTGCTGTCCCTCAGACTACCTCCATAAATCTCAGATCACCTAAAACTGTAGCCAGTAACTTGCAGTAAATTCCCTTCGCCCCAGACTCACTGCCTCAGTTAAACAAGAGCTCTGTTTTCAAAATCTCATCCTTCCCGATCTGGTCCCTTCTTCCTCTCTCATCTAGTCCTCAGAACTATCTGAACGTCTCCAATTCTAGTGCCTTGCTCAGGGCTCTTAGTAAATTGTTCCAAGCAGTGGAATGCCTTCGCTACACCCCTCAGTCTCTCTAACTCACCGTTCCCCCATTTAAGACATTACCAAGTGACCAAGCTATTAGTTATCTGTCCTGGTCTCTCTCTGGCCTTCACAACACACGACAGCACAGAGCCGCTGAGCAGAGACTGATAGCCAAGTTCCGCACACATGAGGACGGTCTTAACAGGGATCTTGGCTTCATGTCACACTATCTGTAACCCCATGACTTGCCTGGGTTAGCAAAAAACCTCACTTACTGTGCTGTCTGGAGACAATACACATCTCTCTAACCTGCGCTCAATGTTTCTTCCACCCACATTGTTAGCCACTTTAAGACTTTAATAGCAGGTTAGGTGTAAAGATTCACATTCTAATCAGCAATCTGTAAACTGTCTGTGCTGATATGTGTGCTATTGGAGACCAGAACACCTCATTCGCCTGATGAAGGCACAAACGCCAAAAGCTTACGAGTTTACTATCAAATAAATCGGTTGGATTTAAACTAATGTTGTCAGACCTTTTACTGTGTTTACCCCAGTCCAACGGCAGCATCTCTACATCTCTCTTTTGTGACTCAATGTCATATCTGAATTTCCAACAGTCTATGAAACACCCTGGATGTTAAAGGCGCTTTCTAAATTCAGGTTGTTGATATTGTTTTATCTGCCTATATGAAAGTCAGTCCAGTCAACTTTCAGAATTACCGCACTGTCAGTAGTTCCCAGCTGCTCCAGTAGATGGCAGGATGCACTTCAGCAAAATATTCTGAATTATGGAAATTTCGATCCTTTTTGCAGGAAGATTGCAGCGGATGCAAAGTACAAAACTTTGACTATATAAATGCTTCAGTAATCAATGCATCTTTCGTTGCTACATCTAATACTTAATTGACAATTTTTCTTTCAGAAGAATCTAGTACATTAAAGTTCAATTTCATGTTCATCCAAAATGTAATATTTGTTTTTTTAAAGTTATTGGAATCCAACCTGTCTGTGTTTGTTTAGAGAGAAAAACTGATTTGCATACGCCAGGTTTTATCACAACATCATTTATAGATACCAGTTGGGATGGATCCGGATCGAGATGGCAAGGAATTTTTCCGGATCTCATCTGGAGTTGGTGGTGGAAGAGATCTTGTTTTGGCCCAAACTTCATCAGTGGGTGGCGACAACTCAGAGTTCCCACCAAGAGACACATCTTCACCCTGTGAACGGAGAACAAACCTCAACATTTAAAATATCAACCCTCACCCAGCAAGAAAAATTCAACCTCAAAAACACCAAATAATTTCCACCAATGAATCTGAACATCATATTGAAGATAAGAATCGAGATATTAAAAACTCATTTTTCACAACAGCATTTTCCAATTTATCTACAGTAAACTGCAGCAGTAAATGACCCTCATCCTGGTACCAAAGACCAGCCAGGCTGGGGAGACAATGGCCTAGTGGTATTATCGCTAGGCTATTAGTCCAGAAACTCAGCTAATGTTCTGGGGACTCAGGTTCGAATCCCAACACGGCAGATGGTGGAATTTGAATTCAATAAAAAATATCTGGAATTAAGAGTCTACTGATGACCATGAAACCATTGTCGATTGTCGGGAAAACCTGGTTCACTAATGTCCCTTTAGGGAAGGAAATCTGCCGTATTTACATGGTCTGGCCTAACGTAATTCCAGAGCAACAACAATGTGATTGACTTTTAATTGTCCTCTGAAATGGCTTAGCAAAACACTCGCTCTCTGCAAAGTCTCAACAAAGAAGTGAACCGGGCAGATCACCTCGCACCGGAAAAGGCAACAGCAAAACAAAAAGCCCCATCGATCCTGCAAAGTTCTCCTTACTAACACCTGGGGTTTGTGCCAAAACTGAGAGCTGTCTCACAGACTAGTCAAGCAACAGCCTAACACAATCATTCTCACAGTATCATACAAAGATCAAAGTTACAGCACAGGAACAGGCCCTTCGGCCCTCCAAGCCTACACTGACTATGCTCCCAACTTAATTAAACCCCCTGCGCTTCTGGAGACCATATTCCTCTCTTCCCATCTCATTCATCTACCTTATAAATAACACTCCAGATTCCACTATTACCATCCCTGGATATGTGCAGTTCCACTGGACAGACCCAGTGGAGGTAGTGCCACAGTGATATACGGGAGGGAGAGAGGTGCCCTGGGAGTCCTTAAATCAACTCTGGCTTCAGGTTAAACATGGACAAGGAAAACTATTGCTGGTTACCACATACCATCCTTCTTCTAAAGTTAACCAACTTTAAGGGTGTTCAAATAGTCAGTGGATATTCATATGGATAATATTGGAATAGTTTAGGTTAGAGGGTCATTAGATTGGTTTCACTGGTCGGCGCAACATCGAGGGCCAAAGGGCCTGTACTGTGTGGTGATGTTCTATATTCTTCGGCTGATAAATCAGTATTCCTCCATGTTGAACAACACCGAGGGTGGCAATGGTGCAAAACATACTCTGGGTGGGGGATTTCAATGTCCAAAGAGTGGCTCAGAGCAGCAATATTGATTGAGCTGGTCGGGTTGTAAAGGATATAACTGTTAGACTGGCTCTGCAGCAGGTGGTGAAGGAACCAACAAGAGGGAAAAACATACTTGACCTCATCCTTACCAATCTGCAGGCTGCAAATGTGTCTGTCCATGGCAGTATCAGTAAGAGTGACCACGGCACAGTCCCTGGGGAGACAAAGTCCCACCTTCATATTAAGAATAACCTTCATCGTGTTGTGTGTCATTACCAACGTGCTAAATGGGACAGACTTCGAACTGATTGAGTAACTCCAGACTGGGTATCCATGAGGCGCTGTGGGCCATCAGCAGCAGTGGGGCTGAACTCCAGCACAATCTGTAACCTCACGGTCCGCAACATCCCCCACCCAACCATTACCATCAAACCAGGGCATCAACCCTGGTTCAACGGGGTCTGCAGGAGGGTAGGCCAGGAGCAACACCAGGCATATCTAAAAATGAGGTGTCAATCTGGTGAAGTTTCCAAACAGAAGCACGTGCACGCCAACTGGCAAAAACAGTAAGTGGTACGCAGAGCTAAGCGATCCCACAACCAATGGACCAGGTCTAAGCTCTGCAGTTCTGCTATATCTAGTTTAGAATGATGATGGACAATTAAACAACTCACTGGAGGAGACTCCACAAATTTCCCATCCTCAATGATGGAGGAGCTCAGCACACCAGTGTGAAAGATAAGGGTGAAACGTTCACAGTAATCTTCAGCCAGAAGTGCTGAGTAGATGATCCATCTCAGCCTCTTCCAGTAGTCCCCAGCATCTCAGATGCCAATCTCCAGCCAATTTGATTCATTCCACATGATATCAAGAAACAGTTGGAGACACTGGATATTGCAAAGGCAATGGACCCTGATAACATTCTGGCAATAGTGAAGACTTGTGTTCCAGAACTTGCCATTGCCCTAGCCAAGCTCTTCTGGTAGTTACAAAGCTGGCATCTACCTGATGACTGGAAAACTTCCCTAATTATGTCCTGTATACAAATAGCAGGTCAAATCCAACCAGACCGCCCAGTCTACTCTCGATCACCAGTAAAGTGATGGAAGGGTTATCAACAGTACTATCAAGCAACACCTGCTCAGCAATAACCTGCTCAGTGACGCTCAGTTTGGGTTTCGCAGGATCACTCAGCTCCTGACCTCATTAAAGCTTTGGTTCAAACATAGATGAAAGAGCTGAATTCCAGAGATAAGGTGAGAGTGACAGCCCTTGACATTAAGGCCACATTCAACCAAGTGTGGCATCAAGGAATCCTATCCAAACTGGAATCAATGAGTATCATGGGGTAAACTCTCCGCTGGTTAGAGTCATACCTGGTACATAGGAAAATGATTGTTGTTGTGGACAATCCAGCTCCAGGACATCTCTGCAGGAGTCCCTCCGGGTGGTGTCCTAGGCCCAACAATTTTCAATTGCTTCATCAATGACCTTTCCTCCATCATAAAGTCAGAAGTGGGAATGTTCATCGATGATTGCACATCATTGCAATTCCTCAGATACTGAAGCAATCCATGTTCAAATGCAACATGATCTGGACAAGCTCCATGCTTGGGCTGACAAGTGACGAGTTAACACAAAGCGCACAAATGCCGGGTAATGACCATCATCAATAAGAGACACTCTACCCATAGCCCCTTGACATTCAATGGTGTTACCATCACTGAATTCCCTACTGTCAACATTCTTGGGGTCACCACTGACCAGAAACACAACTGGACTTGCCACATAAACACAGTGGCTACAAGAATAGATCAGAGGTTAGGAATACTGTGGCCAGTAACTCAGCTCCTAACTCCCTAAAGCCTATCAATCGTCTACAAGGCACAAGTCAGGAGTGTGATGGAAAACTCCCAACTTGCCTGGGTGAAAGTCTAACAACACTCAAGAAACTGGACACCATCCAGGACAAAGCACCCCGGCTTGATTGGCACCACACTTACAAACATCCTCTCTCTCCACCAACACTCAGTAGCAGCAGTGTGTACTATCTACAAGATGCACTGCAGCAATTCACCAAAGATCCTTAGACAACACCTTCCAAATCCACAATCACTTAGAACATAGAACATTACAGCGCAGTACAGGCCCTTCGGCCCTCGATGTTGCGCTGGCCAGTGGACCCTCTAACCTAAACTATTCCAATATCATCCATATGCCTATCCACCAAACATTTGAATGCCCCCAAAGTAGGCGAGTCTACAACTGCTGCAGGCAGGGCATTCCACGCTCTCACCACCCTCTGTGTAAAGAACCTGTCTCTGACATCCATCCTATAACCACCACCTCTTAATTTAAAGTTATGTCCCCTCGTGTTGGTCATAGAAGGACAAAGACAGCCAATAAATGGGAACAGCATCACCTGTAAGTTCCCCTCCAAATCACTCACCATCCTGACTTGGAAATATATCACCGTTCCTTCACACACACTGGGTCAAAATCTTGGAATTCCTGCTCTAATGGCATTGTGGATCAACCCACAGCACATGGACTGTAGCGACCCAAGAAGACAGCTCACTGCCACCACTTCAAGGGCAATTAGGGATGGGTAATAAATACTGGCCCAGCCAGTGACACCCATGAATGAATATCAAAAAGAAAGCTTTTACAGATGCACCATAGAAAGTATTCTTTCTGGTTGTATCACAGCTTGATCTGGCTCCTGCTCTGCCCAAGACCGCAAGGAACCAAGAAGAGTCATGAATGTAGCCCAGTCCATCATGCAAACCAGCCTCCCATCCATTGACTCAATCTACACACACATCCCAGGCATTCTCTCTTCCACCTTCTTCCATCAGGAAGAAGATACAATGTTTGAAGACATTTATCAAACAATACAAGAACGGTTTCTTCCCTGCTGCCATCAGACTTCTAAATGGACCTATCTTGCATTAAGTTGATCTTTCTCGACATCCTAACTGTGACTGTAACACTACATTCTGCACCCTCTCTTTTCCTCCTCTATGAATCATAGAATCCCTACAGTGCAGAAAGAAGCCATTTGACCCATCGAGTCTGCACCAACTACAATCCCACCCAGGCCCTACTCCCATATCCTTACATATTATACCCACTAATCCCTCTAAGCTACGCATCTCAGGATACTAAGCAACAATTTTAGCATGGTCAATCAACCTAACTTGTATATCTTTGGACGGTGGGAGGAAACTGGAGCACCCAGAGAAAAACCACGCAGACACAAGTAGAATGTGCAAACTCCACACAGTGATCCAAGCCGAGAATCAAATCCAGGTCACTGGGGCTGTGAAGCAGCTGTGTTAACCCACTGTGCCATCATGCCACGCATGGTAAACTCTATCTGTATAGCGCACAAGTAGCAATACTTTTCACTGTCTCTGAGTGCATATAACAATAATAAATCAAATCAGTATATCCCTGACTTTAGGAACTATTTTCTGAGAGTTTGATTCCCAGGAAAAAACTCTCGGATCCACGTGCTTCCCTAACGACCTCCATCCAGAAAACAGGCCATTCCTTCAAAACCATACATGCATTGAATATAAAGCTGGCTGCTTTGTGTGGCTGCTATTTAAGGGAAGGATCCAGTTGCAGTCAGGTTGATATTATTATGGTCTGTGTGCACCGTGAAGAACTGACTATCTAATTTAACGGATTGGCTCAAATATTTAACTCCTGTGTTACAATCCCAGCTGGTGTTACTGCTGGACAGTCAAGTCCCAGAATGGAACCCTAGCTCAATAGATGGAACCCAGAGAGACCGGAACATTTCTTTTCTTTGTTTAACTGCATTGGTGAAGAGAATCGCTGATTAATTTTAGCACATTTTCAGCATAATTAAAGGCCCCACACACAGCAGACATTCTCTCTTCCGCCTTTTTAGGCGGTTCTGTAGCACAGTGGGTTAGCACTGCTGCTTCACAGCTCCAGGGACCTGGGTTCAATTCCTGTCTGTGTAGAGTTTGCACATCCTCCTCACATCTGCATGGGTTTCCTCTGGGTGCTCCAGTTTCCTCCCACCGTCCAAAGATGTGTGAGTTAGGTTGATTGGCCATGCTAAAATTGCCCTTGTGTGTTCTGAGATGTATAGTTAAAGGGATTAGCGGGTAAATATGTAGGGATATGGGGGTAAAGAATGGGTGGGCTTGTAGTCAGTGCAGACTCAATGGGCCAAATGGCCTCTTACTGCACTGCAGGGATTCTATTCTATGAATTCTTCCATCGGGAGAAAGGTGTAGAAGGCTGAGGTCACGTACCAATCAACTCAAGAACAGCTTCTTCCCTGCTGCTGTCAGACTTTTAAATGGACCTATCTTACAGCAAGTCGATCTTTCTCTACACCCTAGCTATGACTGCAACACTACATTCTACACTCTCTCGTTTCCTTCTCTATGAGTGGTATGCTTTGTCTGTATACTGTGCAAGAAACAATGCTTTTCACTGAATGTTAACACATGTGACAATAGTAAATCAAGGGAATCAGGGAAGTAACAGAAAGGATGAAAGCTCTGATAGAGAATCAGCCAGACTCAAAACATTGGCTCTATTCTCTCCCCACAGAGGCTGAGATTTTCCAGCATTTTCTGTTTTTATTTCAGATGCCAGCATCTGCAGGATTTTGCCTTTATTTGATGTATCCATGGACTTTCAGATACACTGCCACATAACAGACTTGTGAGAAAGGTTACAGTTCATGAAATAAGCATGACAGGAGCAATCTGGACACAAAATTGGCTGAATAATAGGGAGCAGAGAGGGAGGGTCAATGGGAAGGTTTGTACTGGGCTGCCCCAGGGTTCGATATTGGGAGCCCTGCTTTTCCCGATATAATAATGATCTAGATCTTGGTGCAAAGGGGACAGTTTGAAATTCTACGGATGACATAAAACTTGGAAGCAGACACTTCAAAAGTATGTGGACAAGTTGAAGAGGTTCAATGTGGAGAAGTGTGAGGTGATGTATTTTGGTAGGAAAAACACAGATGCAATATAAAATACAGGATAATGTTCTCAGGAGCAGAGAGATCAGGATATGTGCATAAATCACTGAAGGGGACAAGATAGGCAGAGAGAGCAATTAATAAAGTGTAAACTGTTTTGGTCTTCGTTAGTAAGGGCATAGAACACAAGAGAAAGGAGGTTACGAAGAACTTCTACAAAACACCAGTTAGCCCTTAGCTGGAATATTGTGGACAGTTCTGGGTGCCAACTATAGGAAGGATGTAAACACATTGGAGGGAGTACAGAAGAGGTTTACAAGAATGATTCCAGAGATGAGAAACTTCAGTTATGGGGATAGATTGGAGAAGTTGGGACTGTTTTCTTTGGCAAGAAAGTTGAGAGGAGATTTGATCGAGATGTTCAAAATCATGAAGGCACTGGACAGAGCAGTTAGGGACAAATTATTCTCTTCCCCTTTAAGAGGGAGAACAAGAGGGCACAGATTTAAAGTGATTTGCAAATGAAACAAATGTGAGAACAAAGTTCTTCGCCCAGCAAGTGGTTGGGGTCTGGAATGCACTGCTGTAAGTGTTATGGAGGCAGGTTCAAACAAGGCATTCAAGGGGCATTGGGTGATTATTTGAACAGAAACAATGTGTAAGAGTACACTGGTAAAGGCTGGAAAATGGCACGACGTCATACTGCCCATTTGGAGAGCCAGTCCAGACATGATGGGCAGAATGGCCTCCTTCTGCCCCAGAATAATTCTGATTTTAGGGAGTCAAGTCCCAGAATGGAATCCTGGCTCAATCAATCATAACAAAGTCATATGATTGTCAATTAACTTTTAACAAAATAACAAAACATTAAACAATATTAATTCTAATACAATATTCCCTTACTGCATCATTACAGATATATACAGATTTGTAAGGATAACACATTTTATACTCTAATGCTCTCAGTAAGTACACAGACTGTTTGTGATCAGACACACCACACTCTGAAACCAAAATGGCAGATGCCATTCAAAATGTGTGGAATTCTCATTTAATTCCCTGATGCAGATCAGACAGTGAAGCAACAGGTCTCACTGGAACTCTGGCTTACACATGAAACTCCTCCCCTCTCTCTCCAAACTCCACTCACAAGAACATGTTTGGAATCTTCCCACAAACAAAGCTCTCCTGGATGCCTTCACCAAGGATCCACCTCCAGGATTTAAACTTCTCCTTTCAGTATTCCTCTGTCTCAGATTTCCACCTGCATTCAAGCTTCCACACAATCTCGCAGCTACCACGACAACACAACGCCGCTGCTTCACATGCTGCATTAAATATCTCCAAACCTCTGATTTGCTTGGCATGTCTAATTTCTCACCTACCCAATTTTAAATCTGGTTCTTGCAGCTGTTTTTTTTGCTGCCTTTTATTTGACCTGTCCATAACCTTGTTCAGTTTCTTGTTCTTTGCTCCTTTAACTGAATGACCTTCCTAAGACATTCTTCTTGACCCAACCTCCCTGGCTTCTGGGACTTTCTTTTTCGAAGCCTCCGGTTCTGTCCTGCTCGCACCCAACTCCAGTTCTTTCTATCCAAGGGTGGCCCCTAGTTGCTAAGCAACAATTTAGTTTTCCTTTAAGCTGTTTGTGTTCACATTGTAAACTTTTATTACCATGCAAGCATCTAAACCAAACTGAAAATTTGGAATAGAGAAATGCAGCACGAAACTTCCTTAAAGCTTTACCCTATTTCTAGAACTCACAAATTAATGAAAACGATCTGTTTCCTGACACCAGGAACCTCCGAGCCTCAGTCACTCACTGCCTCACAACTACAACTGGCTGAATAATTAAAGAGCAACCAGAGAGACAGTTAAAGATCTCGCTGAGACACAAACTCTGCGGAACATGAAAGGCGTTTAAATTTATGAAACACTTTGAATCAATGCACATTTAACTCATTTATTCATTGTTAAGTTACAGTATTTCTGTGTAACTATCTAATCCATTTTCCGTAACAGGCGTGTCCCAGGCCTGACCCACAGGATGACACCTTCTCATCCTCCCACTCAAACACACAAACATCACGGACAGACTGCCTGTCCAGTCACAGGCAGGTTTTCTCCAGTATGGGGTGGGAGCAGGCGGTGACTGGAGCAATCAGTCCAGGCCAGACTTCAATATCCCAGCTTCTAGCTGCAGAGCTCAGGGCCACAACGGAGGGTCCAAGAGGTGGGCGAAACAGAGTCGGCAGGGGGCGTGGGAGGGGGGTGCAGGGGAGGGAGGGGGGTGCAGGGAGGGGGGGGCAGGAGAGGGGGGGAGGGGGGGTTGAGCTGAGGGAAGGGGTGGGGGGAGCAACTCGGAGCAGAAACGTTGAGAAACAAGAACCAGGTATCCCGAGTGCAACAAGAAGTAGCATTAACAGAATCCCTGGAGGGAGAGGCACAGGAGTTGGGGAGAGAAAAACAGGACGAAAAAGAGGGAGGGAGAGAACGCAGATGGTAGGATGGGAGGGGGAAAGAGAGACAGACAGACAGACAGACAGAGGGGATGAGGTGGACAGAAAGGGGAGGCATGAGTGGAGAGAGAAAGGAGACTCCCAGGGGAAGTGAGAGGGGGCGAATGGGGAGAGGGGCTGGGTTGCAAGGGAGGAGAGAGTCAGTGACGACGTAAGGTTCTGGAGGAGACAGGGTGTTATCAGGGGGGCACCAGCAGGAGGGGGAGGCGGGGAGGCTTCTTGACCTTAATCTTTCCTAATTAAAAACAAAATAATGCAGTTGTTGGAAATCTGAATTAAAAACTTAAAATGCTGGAAAGTCTGAGAGGGTCCAGCAGTATCTGAGCAGAGAGAATCCGAGTGAATGTTTTAACTCGGTGGCTGTCAAACCCACTGAATATTCCCAGAAATTTCTAATTTTATTTACATTTCCAAAATGATACATTTTATTTTTTCCCACAGTTCTAAATAGGTGGACCTCAAAATGTATAAATATTCATAGAGTTAATGAGAAATTCACACGGCTTACATTCTGACTGTCCTCATCATCACAACCATAACCATTCCGAATGTTGGGCTGGGAATATCCATCCAAGTTTCCTGGAACAGAAATAAACAAAGCATCAAACCGTCAGAAATCCTTCATCAACTCAGATTCTCAACAATTCTCTTCTGTCAGAACTCATGTCAAAGTTAGTTTGTCTACGATGATTATTTTGCAGATGGATAAAGTGTGCACATTCTGCAGACATCAAAACCAGAAATATTGTCAATTAGTCAGCAAAGTTACAAATGACCAATCTTCACTCTCGAGCTGGCTAACTCAACTCAGGAAATTTCCTGCCTCGTGGCACCTCCCTCGGTTCCCGGGGACTTTGTCCAGTTGTTTTTTTTTTAAATATTGGGTTTCTAGCCTTTGCCTTCTCATGCCCCTCACCTCTCTTATCCCTCACACCCCATCAATCCCCCAACTAAACTCCAGGTCCCATCCATGCCAACTCACAACTCTAAATCAACAGTAGTTAATTCTTTAATAGCCTCTTTCAGCTGTCAGTTAAACTGAATTTACACCCCTCCCCCCTCGTGCTGGGATTATTTGGGTTATGGAAAATAGCTAAATATTAATAATGATGTAATAAAAGCTCTTGACATAATGACAAAAAACAGCTACTGTAATCACCAGAACAGAGATATTTTGTTCAAATCTGATACACAGGCAGGTTTCTGAAAATTGCTTAACACAAATCTATTCTATCTTTCCTTAAAGATCATTTATATCTCCATCAATTCACATTCCCATACTATGGGTTAATGCTCATCATTCACTACAGGAGAAACGGAGTCAGTTTGAACTCTTGTACTGAGTTTAAAATTTCCCAGCCTGAGAATCAGGCCCCTGTGCAGCCCCTTCAGATAAATATAAACTGGCCCATTCACCATTTTCACACTATGAGACTGATAACCAAGTTCCGCACACGAGGAGGGTCTCAACATGGATCTTGGGTTCATGTTGCACTATCTGTAATCCCCCCAACTGGGTTTGCAAAACTTCACTTACTGTGCTGTCTGGAGACAATACACATCTCTCTAACCTGTGCTCAGTGTTCCTTCCCCTCACATTATTAGACTTGAATAGCAGGTTAGGTGTAAAGATTCACATTCTAATTAGCAATCTGTAAACTGTCTGTGCTGTTACATGCTCTGAGGCCAGTACTCTCCATTCACCTGACGAAGAGAGAAATCTCGAAAGCTTGTGAGTTTACTATCAAATAAATCAGTTGGACCTAAACCTGATGTTGTCAAACTTCTTACTAAGCCTCCACAAGTAAGTGAAAATCTGACCTCAGTTATCTGGAGTATCTTGCTTTCCCTAGGGCCTGGGGAGAATCATCCTCTTTGGTAAGGACAGGTGTATGGTAGTTATTTAACATTCCTGTCAAGATACCTGCCCCAGGTGTATTCATTGGCCCCGCTCCTCCTCACTATTTAACTTTTTTTTTTAGTTGCAATCTATTTGAATTGCTTTCTCATTCTTGCTCTAAACCTTTTTATATTCAGTCTGATTCTTAGTTGGTCACTGTCTTTTTAATTGATTTAGCAACAATTGCCATTTGTGGAAAAATTCCAAACTTTTACCATCATCATCTGAAGCTAGAATGTGGATTGGAAAGGGATGTAAACAGCACTGCAGCAGCTTTGTACAATTTAGGATATTTTAGTTAAGTCATGGGGTAACATTATTTATATACAATACCGATCACATGAAATGAACAACCAGAAAAATCTCTGCAAGTTTGTGCAGCAGAAAGTGATTCCACAATAATAATATTGCCTCCTGGCACAGAACATTATCCTTTAAAGCTTTGCTCTTGCCAAACATCATGATCAGAATCTGGTCTCACCATCCAACAGTACCACTCTGCTGCTGGGGACATGCTGGTCTAGGGTGCAGTCACTGTCTTCCCCAGATTCTACAACACAACATTTATAATCTGTACTAAAAGTAGAACTTCACCATCCACAGTATAAAGAGTGACTTTTAAATTTAATGTCTTAACAACTTACCAGATTTTAAATATTTTTCTGCACGTGGAAGTCCGTACAGAAATGATCCCTGGGTCCAACATTATATATTAAATTATACTTTGTATGATATATTAAATCTAGTGTCTCTTTTGACCAAACAAATCATTAATTTCCTGCAGGAATCTCAATCATCCAGGATTGGGTTTGACAG
The DNA here is from genome assembly GCA_024679065.1 of Sphyrna mokarran. NCBI lineage: Eukaryota > Metazoa > Chordata > Chondrichthyes > Carcharhiniformes > Carcharhinidae > Sphyrna > Sphyrna mokarran. Next base: position 1,092,173 of record JAGIQG010000024.1, on the reverse strand, counting down.
TGTTTAGAATTGAATTAACTACATCAAGATTATCATAATAATTCAAAACAGAACTCAAAACTGAAGCATTTTTAATGCAGACCTTCACATCAGCCAAGGGGAATGAGCTTTTTAATAATGTGTGGCCTATATTTAAAACATTTTCTATCCGCCTTCCAACCATAACAGAGGCAGTTGCTGTGTCAGAACAAACGCTCAGCTAGAATCCAGGTCAACACATTAACATTTCTAATATCCAGCCAGGATCAAAAACTATAAACACATTTCTGTAGAGTCCAAAGTATGATTGATATCTCATTTTTTTGTTTTAAAAGCCTGATATTCTTCTACAAATACCAGCTCTAGTTACTGGTTTTAGGATTCCCACAGTATGCTGTGTCCTTGTAGTGGGCAATCTCATCCAGAAAACAGTATCTCTTGCCCTTTACCACAGCCTCTGATAGACATCTCTCACATCAGTGATTAGAGATTAACAACTCAATGTATAGGTTGAACCAAATCTTCTGACTCCACTGCTTCCTGCAACAATTCAACAGAAGCTCTGTTACTGTTTAGCTATAAAATTGACACCATGGGCAGAATTTTACAAAGAAAATTGGAAATGCTGAACAAGTGTGAAAATAGGATTCACACCGATGTTTTGGGCGCACTCCCAGTCACAAGAAGACAGCACTTAGCTACAAAAAGCCCAGATGTGATTCTCACCAGTAAGGGACTGAGCAGAGACTAATCTTGTTGGAGAAGCCTGTCATGCACTTCCCCCCTCCACCCCAGATAACGAGACCCTCCACCATTCATTCCCTGTGCCGGTCTCTCCCCGGGACATTGCCTACCCCCTAAAGCCTCTCCAGACATTGGTGAGGAGGAATGGGCAATCACTGTCTTTACAGAGCTCTCCCTGATTGCTCCCCCGCCAATCAACCTGAACTGTGCAGGACATCCTCCCTGCCTTCCACCTCCCCCCAACACCCGCCCCTGCAGAGCACCCTCCCTGCCTTCCTCCCCCCAACCGTCCCTGCAGATTTTTCAATGGTCAGAACCCATTTGGAATACTGTGAGTAATTTTGGGCTCTGTATCTAAGGAGGGATGTTCTGACCTTGGAAAGGGTCAAGAGGATGTTCACAAGAATGGAGAGCTTGTTGTATGAGGAACAGTTGAGGACTCTGGGTCTGTACTCTTTGGAGTTTAGAAGGATGTGGGGGGGATCTTATTGAAACTTACAGATACTGAGAGGCCCTGGATAGAGTGGACTTGGAGAGGGTGTTTTCACTAGTAGGAAAAACCAGAACCAGAGAAGGACAAAACCTCAGGCTAAAGGGACGATCTTTTAAAACAGAGATGGGAAGGAATTTCTTCAGCCACAGAGTGGTAAATCTGTGGAACTTCTTGCCGCAGAAGGCTGCGGTGACCATGTCATTGAGTGTCTTTAACACAGAGATAGATAGGTTCTCAATGATGAGAGGATTAGGGGTTATGGGCAAAAGGCAGGAGAATGGGGAGGAGAAAAATATCAGCCATGATTGAATGGGGGAGCAGACTCGATGGATCGAGTGGCCTAATCCTGCTCCTACTTCTTACAGTTTATAATATTCTGTGAAATCCAATTGATATGAAATGCACTTGTGAAGAGTTTACCCAGATTCGGATTCTTCTCCTATTCAAGATCCCAGCACATTCCTCTCCAAACAGATCCATTCCTTAATGACAATGCTGGTTTCCCTCTCCATTATTCCTACACGAGTAAAACCTCCTCCATAGCACAACCAACTTGTAAAGATGCTTTTCGATTCCAACATTCATACAAATATTAGATCTGTTCCTTTACAAACATTCTAAATTAAGAACATAAAATATAAACTATTTACATTTAATTTGCTATTTGGAAGACGCAAGTCAGCATTGAAACTTACTAATTTGAGAATAACACAGCGACTATCAGAGTAACCATTCATTTCTCGTCTGCTAGAAAAACAGCTGCAATATCTAGTGTTTCAAAACTGCTCAAAGTCACAAATAACTCCTCAAAAGTCATTACTTTTCAAAAACTGTTTCTTCCTGTTAATGTTAACCTTATTCCATTCCACCTTATCACCTGATGCTCCACCCACAAGTTAGTGTGTGATGTATGAATATTCAAAATGGTTTAGTGCAGAGTGGGAACACTTCCTGGAAAAATCTATTCCTCTGTTCAGACAAAATGAATTTAAATTTTGATGTTTTATTTCCATTCTCCACAAACTCCCTGTGCCAGGATAGGCTCACAGACCGCAATCAGTAAGGATCAGTAGGATCTTCTCATGATCGTCCTCAACACTGCGGTCCCACAAGGCTGTGTTCTCAGTCTCTTACTCTTAAATACCTATCACCGTGTGGCCACACTCACCTCCAACTCAATTTTCAAATTTTCAAGTTTGCTGATGACACCACTGTAGATCTCAAACAATGACAAGAGAGAGTAGAGGAATGTGATAGAGAATCTGGTGAACTGGCATGGCAACAATAATCTCTCCCTCAATGTCAATCTCCTTCATTTTGTTGACATCAACTTCAGGAAGTGTAAAGGAGAACATGCCCCTGTATACATCAACAGGGACAAAGCAGAAGTGGTCAAGAGCTTCAAGTTTGTGTGTCCAGATCACCAATAACTTGTTCTGGTCCGCCCCCATGCTGACACTATAGTTAAGAAAACCACACCAATGCTTCTACTTTCTCAGAAGACTAAGGAAATTTGGCATGTCAGATGCACCATAGAAAGCATTCTTTCTGGTTGTATCACAGCTTGGTATGGGCTCCTGCTTTGACCAAGAATGCAAGGAACTACAGAAAATTGTGAATGTAGCCCAATCCATCACACAAACCAACCTCTCAGCCACTGACTCTGTCTGTACTTCCACTGCCTCAGCAAAGCAGCATAATTAAGGACCCCACGCACCCCTGACATTCTCTCTTCCACCTTCTTCCATTGGGAAAAAGAGACAAAAGTCTGAGGTCACATACCAATTAACTCAAGAACAGCTTCTTCCCTGCTGCCATCAGTCTTTTGAACGGACTTACCTTGCAATAAGTTGATCTTTCTCTATGTCCTAGCTATGACTGTAACACTACATTCTCCATTCTCTCATTTCCTTCTCTATGAACAGTATGCTTTGTCTGAATAGCGAGCAAGAAACAATACTTTTCACTGTATACCAATACACGTAACAATAACAAATCAAATCAAAAATTTCAGAGCTCCACTCCTGCTGGGAGCCACTTCAATGGTTGTATTTCTGGGTGTAACCCCACAGTAAATAAAAATCAGGACCAACCTACACACTGACAGGGTGAGATTCAGGCTGCAGAGACAATGCTGGTTTTGTGTTGTTGACTACACAAATAGCAATGACTCATCACAGCTTCAAAACCCGTTTACTCCCTCTGTGCTGAGAGCCATTCTCCAGCGGCAGAGCAAATCCACAACGCAGAAAGAAAACCACAAAGAGTCAGCCTCATTGGGGGGGCGTGGTGCGGTGCGGTGCAGCTGGGGGCGTGGGGGGAGAGATTTATATTTACAATCAGACAGACACAGAGACAGAAACACATGGATGAAAACGTATTCCTTTGTGGTTGTACAATTGAGTTTAAGAATGCCCTGAGATTGGAGAGTTAGAATCCTTAGACGTGGTCATGGGCTGTTTGGGAAACACACTCACTGACAGTCGCTGCTATAGATACAAAAATCAGGAAAATTCCAAGTGCCATGAAAGGAAAAGAAGAAACTTTTTTGTTTTTCCCTTATACCAAAAAAGGAAAATCTTATTTCACTGGGTGAGGCTGTCAGCAAATGGCTGGTCAAGCCTGGACAGGAGATAGTGTCAATGCTCCATGTTAATGACATCAGTAGCTCCTCTCTGGGGGCTTTCCACACCTCCAGACAATTCTGACCCGGATATTTGCAGAGTAATAAGGAAGATCCAGGAAGTGGAAGGCAGAGAAAGCTAATGGTCCTATCTTTGGGAGAAGGGGGAGGGGGTGTGGGAGAGGGGAGGGGAGGGGAGGAGTTGTCCTCTGGATTAGCAGGATGGTGGGTGACCTACAGGTGATGCTGGAAAGACAGTGAAACTGTGATACGAGAAAAAAAGATGGAATTGCTTTTGGAGCAGTTCAGAAAAGGTTCACTCAACTCATCCCTGGGGTAAAGGGCTTATCCTCTGAAGAAAAATTAAACAAGTTGAGCCTATAGTCACTGGAGTTTAGAAAAATGAGGTGGATCTATCTGAGGGACCACAACCAAATCAGCCATGATTTGACAGAATCTTGAAACAGGCTCGAAGGACAGAATGGCCTCCCTTACTGCAATCTTTTTATCTGGCCATTCTCGATTTCCATTAGCATTGGGTTTCTCCAAACCCTGGGAAGACAGGTCACAATCATTACTTATAAAACTGTGGGAATGACAGGCCTATAGCCCAGTATAAATATTTAAGTTCTAAACTCCTCCCTGATTTATCACACCATTAAACTAGGACTGAGCTTTGATCTAGTCCCGCAGGGGGATAGACAGATAGGTTCTTAATTAATAAGGGGATCAGAGTTATGGGAAAAGGCAGGAGGAGAAAAATATCAGCCATGCTTGAATGGTGGAGCAGGTTCGATGGGGCGAGTGGCCTCATTCTGCACCTGTCTCTTATGGTCTGATATATATTTAACTTTTAAAAGCACAGGAGGGCCATCAGTTTTGAACTGAACTGTCCTGTTTCAGAATTAGTTACAAACTCATTTAAAATGTTAAAAACCTGCTTGGGTTTTGCATGAGTGAATTCATTTCACTAAATACAGTTTTAGAACATAGAACGTAGAACACTACAGCACAAACAGGCCCTTCGGCCCACAAGTTGTGCCCATCATATCTATAAATCTTCTTAAAAACATTTATAAATTGTTCACTTGCTTTTGGATTGGGTAAAATGGAACAACTCCATCTACCTGATAGGAATTCTAATAAATCCAGATTCTGAAGTCTGAGCATCAGTTTAATCAGCATCTGTTTCTCATTAAGCACAACATAATGTTTCCAGGCTAAAGTGCTTTAAATTTCATCAAGAGTGGGTTTTAAAAAGAGAAGACATACAAAATCCTGAGAGATATATTTCAGAAAATCCTCCAACAAAAGTGAAGATTTCTATTAAAAGATCTCTGCTCAGAGGTAAAACACAGGCAGGTCCTGACTGCCTGAAAAAAAATTCTATTCCAATAGCTTTACTGCAATAAAGAACATTTGCCCTGCACTTTGTTTACATTTGTTTGAGTTGCTTTTATAAAACGATGTGATGATGGACATTAGCCTTATTGTAAACTGCTCACTTTGTTCCAATCTACATCCAGAATCAATTAAAACCAGGGAAGGGATCACTTCACTGTTAAATTGTTATTCTGAATGATAGCACAGGATTACCCAGGTGATCTGGTTCCCAGCCAAGTGGTTCTGCCCTGGAAGCGAATCTATTAATTCTGGACAGATTGAACTGGAAACATAGGGACAGAAGAATTTGGGCATTGCACACATATACCCCCACACACAAATCAGATGGCATGAAAGCAAAACACACCATCACACGACAACATTGAATTGTAGCAAACCTCTCCCTTCATAAAGGCAACAGGAAAATGTAAACATTGGATCAAACATTTTTATCACACCTCACGCCCCATGATGTCACTGGACATTTTGCAGTTTCTAACCATTTGCTTTATGGCCCTAGGTTTTTAATCAGCTAATCTTTTAAATCTCTGAACTACCAGCTCTCTCTGGCTGTGAATGTGAAGTGTTTTATTGACTCATGAAGTAGAAGTATTAACATTTCCCATCATTTTCCACTCATAAGCCAAAGTTTCAAACCAAAATCTTTGCAAAGCGCAATTTGTTTTTATATTAGAATTTGTGCTTATTGGGTCGAATCTGAGCTCATTGAAATGCAAAATAATATTCAAACAGACAAATTTAGCTTTTATTGGTAGGGGGATTGAATTTCGGAGCCGCAACATCATGTTGCAACTGTACAAAACTCTTGGAGTATTGTGTACAGTTCTGGTCCCCACGTTATAAGAAAGATGTGGAGGCATTGGAGAGGGTACAGAGGAGGTTTACCAGGATGTTGCCTGGTATGGAGGGCAGGTCTTATGAAGAGAGGCTGAGGGATTTGAGGTTGTTTTCGTTAGAAAGTAGGCGGCTAAGAGGGGACCTAATCGAAACATATAAGATGATTAGAGGTTTAGATAGGGTGGACAGTGATAGCCTTTTTCCTAGGATGGAGAAAGCTAGCACGAGAGGACATAGCTTTAAATTAAGGAGTGGTAGTTATAGGACGGATGTCAGAGGTAGGTTAGGGTATGGAATGCCCTACCTGCTGCAGTTGTAGATGCGCCAAGTTTGGGGGCGTTTAAGAGGTCCGTGGATAAGCTTATGGACGAAAAGAGAATGGTTTAGGTTAGAGGGTCATTGCTTTTTCTTAATTGGTCGGCGCAACATTGAAGGCTGAAGGGCCTGTTCTGCGCTGTAATGTTCTATGTTCTAAATATTATAGATCACAAAAACTCCATTCTTTCTCCCCCGAATGGTGCACTGCATCTGGAGAGTAGTGAATACAATCCCCTCAAACTGATCTCTCAGTTTGAGGGGATTAAAGAATATAAGAACATAAGAAATAGGAGCAGGAGTAGGTAATCTAGCCCCTCGAGCCTGCCCCACCATTCAATAAAATCATGGTTGATCTGATAGTGGTTCAGTTCCACTTTCCCGCTTTCTCCCCATAACCCTTAATTCCCTTATCAATCAGAAATCTATCTACCAGTGACTTAACCACATTTAACGAGGTAGCCTCCACTGCTTCAACGGGCAGAGAATTCCAAAAATTCACGACCCTCAGAGGAAAAGTTCCTCCTCAACTCTGTTCTAAACTGACTCCCCCTTATTTTGAGGCTGTGCCCTCTAGTTCTTGTTTCCTTTCTAAGTGGAAAGAATCTCTCTGTCTCTACCCTATCTTGCCACTTCATTATCTTATATGTCTCTATAAGTTTCTCTCAACCTTCTAAACTCCAATGAGTACAGGCCCCATCTACTCAATCTCTCCTCAAGTAACCCCCTCATCTCCAGTATCAACCTGGTGAACCTTCTCTGTACTCCCTCCAAGGTCAATATGTCCTTTCACAAATAAGGGGACCAAAACTGCCCATAGTACTCTAGCTGTGTCCTCACTGGTATCTTGTACAATTGCAGCAAGACCTCCCTGCTTTTATATTCTATCCCCCTCACGATAAAGGCCAACATTCCATTCGCCTTCTTGATCACCTACTGCACCTGCAGACTGAGTTTTTGTGATTCATGTACAAGGACCCCCAGGTCCCTCTGCACAGTAGCATGTTGTAATTTTTCACCATTTAAATAATAATCCATTTTACTATATTTCTTCCAAAGTGGATAACCTCACACTTGCCAATGTTATACTCCATCTGCCTGATCCTCACTCACTCACTCAACCTACCCAAACCTCTCTGCAGACTTTCTGCGTTCTCCACGCAATTTGCTTTCCCATTCATCTTCGTGTCATCGGCAAACTTTGTTACCCTACACTCAGCCCCTTCCTCCAGATTGTCTATGTAAAGTTGAGACCCCAGTACCAAGCCTTGTGGCACTCCACTAATCACCAATTGCCAACTGGAAAAGCACCCATTGATTCTAACTCTCTGCTTCCTGTTAGATAACCAATCCTCAATCCACACTAACACTTTACCCCCAACTCTGTGTACCTTAATCTTCTGCAGCAACCTTTTGTGAGGCACCTTATCGAATACCTTCTGGAAATCTAAAAACATCACATCCACCGGTTCCCCTCTGTCTATCGCATTTGTTACATCTTCATAAAAATCCAGTAAATTCGTCAAACTCAACTTTCATGAATCCATGCTGCGTCTGCTTGATTGAACCATTCTTTTCCAGGTGTCCTACTATTTCTTCTTTAATGATGGATTCCAGCATTTCCCAACTACGGATGTTAAACTAACCAGTCTGTAGTTACCCACTTTTTGTCTACTATCTTTTTTAAACAGTGGCATCACATTAGCTGTTTTCCAATCAGCTGGCATCTCCCCAGAGTCCAGAGAATTTTGATAAATTACAACTAACACATCTGCTATTATTTTTGCCATTTCTTTTATTACCCTGGGTGTGTTCCATCCTGGCCTGGGGACTTGTCTACTTTTAATCCCATTAGCCTACCAAGCACTACCTCTTTAGTAAAGTAAATCCCATGACCGTCACTGTTCAGTAAGCTATTTGTTCCTCTACCATGAAGACTGACACAAAAAACTTGTTTTTGGCCTTGGCCATTTCCTTGTTTCCCATTATTAAATCCCTCTCGTCTTCTAAGGGTCCAATGTTTACTTTAGTCACTTTTCCTTTTTATAGTTTTGTAAAAACTTTTACCATCAGTTTTCATATTTTGTGCTGGTTTAATTTTATACTCTATTTTTTCTTTATCGCTTTCTTAGTCATTCTTTATTGTTTTTTTAAAGCTTTCCCAATCTTCTAATTCCTCACTAGTTTTGGTCAGTATTAGGTCTTACACTTCCCAAAGATTTTAAAAATTCTCTCCGACAAACTTTCAATGACAGCAACAAGCCGAGTTCTTTATTATATTTTCTACTTAATTGCTTCCTTCAAACTTTCATCAGTAGTGGGCACCCTCCCTATTAATCATTTTGTGAATATTTTGCACTAACACAGGTCCCCTAAACATACAGGAGTGGATAAATGAGTTGATATTGGTCACGTATGATCTGGTTCTGCCACAGAATTATTCCCTGGTTTTATCCTGGTGCCAGTCTTATCGTTCAATGTGTCCAAAGCCAGGAATCTGCCGATATCCTACCTTGTTCCTGAAGGGATTTGAGGCCAATTTCAGCTTCTTTGTGCAGATCTTCCAGATGCTGTGGTCGGGAGGACGGGAGGAAAATGTTTTCCTGTTGATGCTCGTATTGGGAAGGTTTGTAGTGAACAGCCCATTTATTCTCTTCTTCCAATTTAGAGGCAGCTGATAGGAAACAAAAAGGGAAGTGTCTCATTACAAATGAATAAATCGATCACTAATCTAAAATGCATGTTTTTAAACATTTTATTTAGTCAATCCTACAGGTCAGTGATTTGATTATATCCCCTCCTTCACAGCTGGGATAGTTTCACAGCCAGTTTTGTGATATCGCTCAATATGACCATCGGAAATCTGTTGTAGCAAACAGTAGATTATTATCCTTGTGTCGACAACCTAAATTCAAACACCACAATAAAGTATCAGCACTCACTCCCAGTCTAACAGCCAATCACATTAATGAGGGACAGCATGTGGTGGGAAATAGGATTGATCTGTGTGAGAGATACTGCAGCCAGAGTGTAAAAACAGCAGGGGAAATCATCACAGTGAGTTTGTGGCTACACTGAGAACATTAGAACCAGGTGAAAGCAGTCCCACCCACTGAGTGGCAGTGGAGAGAGAGACACACACACACACACAGACAATACTGATGGCATGGTCAACATGTTAAAGCTGCAAACAGGTTGAGAGGAGGAGGAGGAAAGCCCTAGATTACAGAGCGACACACTCCAGCTGTAAACGGAATTTCACCCTGAACATGTGTGAGGCAATGCATTTTGGGAAGACTAGAAAGCAATGGGATACTGACTGTTATTGACCAAGGAATTGAATACAAGAGCAAGGAGGTTACGGTGAAGCTGTATGAAATGTTGGTGAGGCCACAGCTGGAGTATTGAGTTCTGGTTGCCTCGTAAGGAGGAAATGATTAGACTGGAGGGAGATTCACCAGGGTATTGACTGGGCTGGAGGTTGGAGCTGTTTTCCTTAAGCAGAGAAAACTGAGGGGGCGGGCGGGGAAGGACCTGATTGAGGTTCAAAATGGAAGAACGTAGATGGGAAAAGGGGTCAATAACCAGGGGCATGGGTTTAAGGTAAAAGGCAGGAAATTTAGAGGGGGTCTAAGGGAAACTATTTTCACCCAGAGAGTAGCGGAATCTGGAACTCGCTGCCTGAAAGCACGGAAGAGGCAGGAAACCCTCACAACATTTAAGAAGCATTTAGATAAGGGCGTGAAATGTCACAGCAAACAGGACTACAGACCAAGTACTGAAAAACTGAATTAGAATATAGGTTCTTGATCCACAGTGCCAACATAATGGGCCAAAGGGACTCTTTCCGTGCTGGAAAACCCTGATTAAAGGAACATTTGCCAGTTATATGGGATGTTATTTGTGATTGTGACAAGAACTGCTTTTGTATCGTGGCACGAACAAATTTGGGAGTAAGCAGCACATACAACAGTGCAAGGGGAACAGAATAACTTCTTTCCAAACATTCAGGAATCCCCAAAGCATTTACAACTAATCAATAACTTTAAAATATATTTGCTAAGCTCTGTTGCAAAAACGGCAGTCAGTTTGCACAAAGCAGGGTCCCGTAAACAGAAAGATTGTGAGTTAATTGCTTTTTGATGCAGTTTCAGCTAGGCGATGAGTAAAATAGCATTGCGAGACCAGGATTATAAATAGAGCCATAGCTTAATGTCTTAGTCAAAAGATTGTGTGCTCAGCAGCACAGAATCAGAATAAAGTGACCCTCGAGACTAAATATTCAAATCTCAAGCTGGACCTCCAGTCATAACTTTGAGAAGCAAAAAAGCTTCTGAGACTGGAGTTCATATATTTGCCATCACAAAGCAACATACTCAATCCCCCCTCCCTTAATATTGCTACTGTATTAAGAAGCTGCATAAAAGAGTAAACACACACTCTTAAAATTCCACAAGTCGCTCTTATAACACCTTTAATTTAAAAAAAAAATCAATAAAACAGAATTGCCAAATCAATGACCAGAAACTTTACAAGGAAAGGTACCTGTTTATTCTCAGGCTGAGGTCACATACCGACCGACTCAAGAACAGCTTCTTCCCTGCTGCTGTCAGACTTCTGAATTGACTTATCTCACATTATGTTAATCTTTCTCTAGCTGTGACTGTAACACTAGATTCTGCACTCTCATTTCCTTCTCAATGAAGGGCCACGAAATGGCTTTGGCTGGTAGGATTAAGGAAAATCCTAAGGCATTTTACTCCTATGTAAGGAGCAAAAGGATGGTTAGAGGGAAGATTGGACCTCTCAGGGACAGAGGAGGGAACTATGCTTAGAGCCTGAGGGAATGGGGGAGATCCTGAATGAATACTTTGCGTTGGTATTCACGCGGGAGAGGGGCCTGATGTCTGATGCCGGCTTTGAGGATTTTGAGGACCCGTTAAAGGAAATAATCATTATGAGGGACGAAGTGTTGGGGCTTTTAGGTAGCATAAAGACTTCTAAAGCTCCGGGGCCTGATGGTATTTATCCCAGGCTGCTAAGGGAGGTGAGAGATGACATTGCTGGGCCTCTGACGCAAATCTTTGTCTCTTCTTTGGACACAGGTGAGGTCCCAGAGGACTGGAGGATTGCAAAGGTAGTACCGTTGTTTAAAAAGGGTCAGAGGGATAACCCAGGGAACTATAGGCCAGTGAGCTTGACTTCAGTTATAGGTAAGCTAATGGAGAGGATCCTCAGGGACAGGATGTATGAGCATCTGGAGCGCTGCGATCAGAGATACGCAGCATGGCTTCGTTAAGGGGAGGTCGTACGAATCTAGTGGAATTTTTTGAAGAGGTGACAAAAACGGTTGATAAAGGACAAGCCGTTGATGTCGTCTACTTGGATTTCAGTAAGGCGTTTGACAAGGTTCCCCATGGTAGGCTGATAAAAAAGGTGAAGGCGCATGGGATACAGGGCCAGGTATGGAGATGGGTTGAGAACTGGCTTGGGAGGAGGAGACAGCGGGTATTAGTGGAAGGCTCTTTTTCCAACTGGAGGTCAGTCACTAGTGGTGTGCCACAGGGCTCAGTACCAGGACCTCTTCTATTTGTGATTTATATAAATGACTTGGAAGAGGGGGTAGGTGGTGTGATCAGCAAATTTGCTGATGACACTAAGATACTTGGATTGGCGGGGACTGAGGAGCAGTGCCTGGCAATACAACAGGACATAGATAGGCTGGTAGACTGGGCAGATAGATGGCAAATGGAATTTAATCTGGATAAATGCGAGGTGATACATTTTGGCTGGAATAATTTAGAGGGGAGTTACAGGATAAAAGGTAAAACTATCCGGAGTATAGAGACGCAGAGAGACCTGGGGGTGCAGGTTCACAAGTCTCTGAAGGTGTCAGTACAGGTGGAGAAAGTGATAAAGAAAGCGTATGGTATGTTAGCCTTCATAAGAAGGGGTATAGAATACAAGAGTAGGAGTCTGATGTTACAAGTGTATAGAACGTTGGTTAGGCCTCACTTGGAGTACTGCGTCCAGTTCTGGGCGCCGTACTACCAGAAGGATGTGGAGGCCCTGGAGAGAGTGCAGAGGAGATTTACCAGGATGCTGCCTGGTATGGAAGGGCTGTCTTACGAGGAAAGGTTGAATGCACTGGGGTTGTTTTCCCTTGAAAGACGTTGGCTGAGAGGGGATCTATTAGAGGTATATAAGATTATGAGGGGTATAGATAGAGTAAATGGTGGTAAGCTTTTTCCACCATTAGAATTGGATAGAACGAGGGGTCACGGCCTTAGGGTGAGGGGGGCTATGTATAAGACGAATATTAGAGGGCAGTTTTTCACACAAAGGGTAGTGGGGGTGTGGATGCGCTACCGAGTGGGATGGTGGGAGCAGGCACGCTAGGGTTGTTTAAGGATCTCTTGGACAGCCACGTGAGTGGTCTGCAGATAGAGGGATATAGGAGGACTGTTTAAATACTTTATTTGTTTCCACAGGCTGTTCGGTCCACCTTGTTGACCAACAAGGCGCATGCATTCGGCAGGTCGTGTGAGGGCTGCTCTTGGATGTTACTTCAGGAGTGGCCTAGTCCTTCAAGTCGTTAGTGTATGCTTAAACTGGACCATCAGATGGGCAACATGACAGCTCAGAGACCATCGCTGTTGCTGTGCAGACACATGGATTTGGGCCTGTGTCTGCGGGAGTTTGCGCGTTCTCCCTGTGGTTGCGTGGGTTTTCTCCGGTTTCCTCCCACATCCCAAAAATGTGCTGTTAGGCTGATTGGGTAACAAATTGTCCCTATATTGGTCTCTATATGTCATTAAGACGTTAGGACGGCGGCGCGGGCTCATTGGGCCGAAGGGCCTGTTTCCCGTGCTGTGTTGTTCTTTGTTCAATGAACGATATGCACTTTATAGTGCGCAAGAAACAATACTTTTTAATTGTATGTTGATACTTGTAACAAATCAATTTTTTTTAAATGGGCGGTCAATTCCCAAGACCCTTTCATGTTGAAAGTCGGAGAAGTTCTTTACATTTGTGTGTGTTGGCCATCAGTTACAGTTTTACATTTAACCTTAATATATTATTTCTGCAGTTGTGTTAAGGGTCTTCAGTTTTAGTTTCACTTTAAAAGATGCCTGCATTTTAATGAGTTTTCCGACTGTAAAACAATCACAAGTAGGGTTGTTGCCTAGTAACAAAGGTCACTGGGGAACAGAAAGCTGTTTGAGATTCAGTCACTGTCGCACTATCTGTAACCCCCATGACTTGCCTGGACTTGTAAAATCTCACTTTCTGTCCTGTCTGGAGACAATAAACAACTCTAATCTGTGCTAATGCTCTCTCCACTCACATTGTCTGCACCTTTAAGACTTGAATAGCAGGTTAATTGTAAAGACTTGCATTCTAATCAGCATTCTGTAAACTGTGTGTGTCTTTACATGCCCTTTTCTGATCAGAACCTTCCACACACTTGATGAAGGAACACCGTTTCTGAAAGCTTGTGAGATTACTATCAAATAAAGTGGTTGGACTCTAACCTGGTGTTGTGAGACTTCTTACTGTGCTGGCTCAGAGTCAGAGATGCAAGTCAGTATGGACAAATTTTCCACGGCTTGTGACAACTTTGATTCATCATCAACACTAAAAAGACCAAAGTCATACATCAGCCTGCTCCTTGTGCACCATAAACAGACCTATAATCACAATCAAAAGGCAAAAACTACAGGCACTGGACCAGTTCACTTATCTTGGCAGCACCCTCTCCAAAGCAGTGACTATTGGTACAGAAGTTAACTGCAGAATAGCAAAGGCAAGTTCTGTTTTTGGTAGACAGCGCTCCATTGTATGGGAACGTCGAGGAATCAGCCCAGCAACAGAACTGAAGGCCTACAGCACCACGGTACTCACTACCCTCCTGTATGCCTGTGAAATATGGACTGTGTATCAAAGGCATATAAGACAGCTCAATCATTCCCACATGACTTGTCTTCACAGAATATTACACATCAGATGGCAAGACAAGTACCAGACACTGAAGTTTTCTCTACAGCAAGTCTACCATCAGCCTACACACTGCTGATGAGAGCACAGACCTAGTGGTTCGATCATGTCATCCGTATGTCAGACGAGCACCAAGCAGCTCCTTTTTGAGGGACTCTCTGCTGGAAGATGCTCACATGGAGGGCAGAAGAAATGTTTCAAAGACACACTCGAGGCCTCCCTGAAGTCGCTTGACACAGACACGACCATCTAGGAAACGCTGGTTCAAAACCACCCTACCTGGAACTGCCTCATCCACAAAGGCTGTCAAGCTCATGAAGCAAAGTGTTTTGCTGAAGCACAACTTAAGTGCGAGCTGTGCAAGTCCACAGCCACCAGCACAACAACGACAGGGTCTACACAAGTCTGTCCAATGTGTGCCAGGACATTCTGTGCCCAAGTTGGCCTGATCAGTCTTCTTTGGACTCATCACAACCAGCCTCAAAATGACTAATGGTGCCGAGGTCCTCATCGATGACAATGGACGAACAACAGCGAGGTCCCAAGCGCAGGGAACAGTTTAACTCTCTTTCAGGACATGAACAGAGACTGCAAAGGATAGACCCCAAAGAACAGAAGGTAAAAACAGGGGGAGAGGGATAGAAGGAAATTCCAAGAAGATTCTAATCAAAAGGGAAAGAACAGAAATCTGTAAAAAAAATGCTTTTAAGGTTAAAGTAAGTGAGGAGTTGAGGTTCCAAGTTAGAAGACATGGAGACAAGAAGACTTGCAAGATCCAAGGAGATCCAAAATGTTGGCGATTCCTCATTATAGGTCTGTAAGGCAGTGGGTATCTTTCAGGTAATTATTCCACCTCAGGTTTACATTAAACCACTCTATAGTATTATTTGGAAGAGCAGCAGGGGAGTTCTCCCTATTGGCCAGGATAATATTTAATACTCGATCAACATCACAGCAAGATAGGAGGCGAATTATCCCGTTCCGTACGCCATGGGAATCGTAACGGGCAAGGGCTGGACCTTGGAAAGGTCCGCTGACTCAAGCAGGATTTTCCAGTTTTAGGGCGAGCACAGCTGGAAAAATCCCACCATCAGGTTTTTTTTATTGCTGGTAATGAGATCTTAAGAATGGCTGTTTCCTACATTAGGATCAGGTCTCCCCTCAATCTCCATCACTCCAGTGAGAACAAACTAAGTTTCTCCAACCTTCTCATAGCTAATGCCCTCCATACCAGGCAACATCCTGGTAAATCTTTTCTGTACCCTCTTCAAGTGTCCACATCCTTCTGATAGTGTGGCAACCAGAATATCCAAATTCCAATATTCCAAATGCAGCCTAACTAAGGTTCTATAAAGCCGCAACATGACTTGCTAATTTTTAAACTCAATACCCTGGCCGATGAAGGCCAGCATGCTGTAATGCCTTTTTGACTACCTTCTCCACCTGCATTGCCACTTTCAGTGACCTGTGTACCTGTACACCCAGATCCCTCTGCCTATCGTTTACTGAGAATGTTATAGCAGAAAATACTTTGTAACCTGTGTAATCTTAAAGTCTGTGTACATTTGTGAAGATAAGTGGAAGTGAACAATTGTGTTACAGTCAAAATTTTCATGTTAATAAATTTTTTGTGTTGTTAAAAACTAATTAGCTGTCCTGTGATTCTGATTCTCCACATTTGCTAAAAAGTAAATAAATGTTATGGTCTTTTGGAGCCAGGTTTCCAGTCTGGGGCCTTCCTGTTCAATAGCAGCATCAACTGGGATCATAACCTCTGTAAAGCACTTTGTGACCATGAAGAGAGTGAGGAAAATACAAGTCTTTCTTATTTCCAGGCACTTCTTTAACGAACTGTTACTCACGTTGCATTTCATATCAACAATAAACACTCTCAGTATCACCAAAATCTTCAGTTTGCGTCCTTTCCTGCCCAAGCGGTTGAAATAACCAAACCCGGATTGTTTCCATATTCATTACGCCAATAGGAA
This sequence comes from Sphyrna mokarran, assembly GCA_024679065.1. Lineage (NCBI taxonomy): Eukaryota > Metazoa > Chordata > Chondrichthyes > Carcharhiniformes > Carcharhinidae > Sphyrna > Sphyrna mokarran. The sequence continues at coordinate 1,075,792 of JAGIQG010000024.1, read as the reverse complement.
ACCCTCATTGAGTTGATCCGCACATTAGTAACTGGGCTAAAGGATCTACATTAAGGACCTGAATGTCAGAGTTCCCAATTCCATAAAGTGGATATAAAAAGTGAGTGAATTTATTCTTGTATCAGTATAAACACTATAATCACTCTGAGTGACAGTTGTTTACTCAGGATGGATTCCTGTCCCCAGGGATCTGTGTAGTTACTGGCAAAATCCAGTAAAAGTGGGCCAGGAATACAGAGACCGATTCAGAGTACTTTTGTAGGTTTGGGTAAAGCTGAGAAAAACAACACAACTGAATACAGAATATACCAACATTCTAACACAACTGGAAGATTTTTTTCCTAATTTTAGCAATTAAATCAGAGGCAGTCTTTATAAGCCCAGGCTCTCTGGCCTGGGTTGGTTGGAATAGCTGTGTGCGTGCCACGCCACTCATTTACATCACGATGACAACACACTCGCACATAACCTGCTGCTTTGCCAGAACCAAATGTTGCTTCATGCTGTCTGGAGTATAACGAAAAACAGACTTGTTAAAAATCCAAAAGAACAAGAAACATCCAAACACTTATTACTGTAATAATTATGTCACAGCTATATAAAACGTTGGTTAGGCCACATTTGGAATAATGCGTCCAGTTCTGGTCACTGCACTACTGGAAAGACATGGAGGCTTTGGAGAGAGTGTACAAAGGAGGTTTACCAGGATGTTGCCTAGTATGGAGGGTATTATCTATGAGGAGAGATTAAATAATCTGGAATTGTTCTCCCTGGAAGGATGGACACTGAGGGGTGACCTGATAGAAGTTTATAAAATTATGAAAGGCATAGCTAAAGTGAACAGTTGGAAGCTTTTTCCCAGAGCAGAAGTGACAATTACAAGGGGGCACAAGTTCAAGATGGGGGGGGGGGTTGGGGGAGTTGAATGGACAACTCCATTCAACTGGACAAACCCACCTCCAAGTTGGGGGTGGGTTTTTTTTTTTACACAGAGTGGAGGAGGTTTGGAATGCACTCCAGAGTCAAAAAGCAAGTGGAAACCCAACATCTGAGCCTTTAATGATAAAAGGCAGGAAGAACATTCTGCAACCTGCTCTGGGGATTCATCTGAGGGGAGAAAGGGGGAAAATGGGCAGCAGGCATTTCGATTCTAATCTTTCCATAGTTTATTGCAAATGGCCAGAGGCATAAGGACAAAAGAAGCGTTTAAAATTTATTGAATTGATATTAAATAGCCAGTGCTGTTGCAAGTTAAGCATTCATCAAACACAAAGAGAGACATCTCAACTCATCAAATCCAGTCATTTAATAATTAAAACTGAGTGTAAATAATTGGTAACTTGTCACAAAACATGAATTGATACTGGAATCAGAAAGAGCAATTTCCACAGCTGAGAATTTTCTGACAAATGGGAGAGGTTAAAAACAGGAGGGAAGCGAATTATTTAACCAGGACTTTGTTAGAAGCTTAGAAACATCATTAATTAACTTTACTACATTTAGGAATCACAAAGAAATGTTTATTTTTTTTTAAAGATCAGAGTACTTACTCTTTTTCTTAAAAAGTACGAGCAGCGCACTCAAACATTTGCCAAGGAACACAACCATTCCGATGTGTGGATTCTGAAGATTGAAAATTCCTAAAGAGATTCTCTCACACTGAATAGTTTCAAACTCAGAATACTCAGAGCACTGGGAAACATTTCCACTCGGAACAAGCATTGATTGCAATCTCCCTGCTGGATCGGGGTGTGAGGAGGAGATGGTTACAGAGATACCTGCTGCCCAGGGGATGAAGACTCTCTCTGCCAGTCAGTGTAGGCGGTGTGACAGCTTGTACCCAATACACAAATGGTAATCAGCTCAAAAACGTAACATCTGCCACTAAAGGCCCATTCAGAAGTGGCCTTTGTTCCATTTCCTATTGATGGGTTTGTTTTGTATTTGAGACAGTATGTATCCTGCTGTTCCTCACTGCACTGACTACACAATGAGGTCCAACAGCAAGTTCCCTCCCTGTTTTAACTCCAACTGCAGCAATAAACAGGACAAGAGGAGCATTCCTACCTTTTATTGAGAACATTAAAGAGACGGTGGGATAAAGATTGTTTCCTAGTCTTTTTAAGGAGGTTAAACCCCTCTATTGCTATGCGGCAAGTGGCAGAAAAGTGAACTTTTCACCAAAGTTAGGCTTGAAACGGAAAGCAGCTCTGCACAGAAAAAATAATTTCAAAGGCCTATAGCCAATATCAATACAGAATTCAGCCACAGGAGAGTAAATATTATATATTCTGATAACCAAACTGTTGAAAAATAAAGCTGAATAAGTGATTTGTTAAAATAGAGAGAGGAGAAATTTCAGACAAGTATTCACACCGTAAAATTCAGTTTCACAGCCTGTCAAATCAGACAGGCTTTCCAAAATTCTTTATGAATGTATTTTTTCAAATCTAGGATAAATTATGGGGTTTAATACAACACTTTAATGGTATGGTGAGTTAATTAAAGTGTTGTACTAAACTGATCATAGCAACAATCACTAGAAACTCACCCAAAAATCAAACAACATAGCCCAGCAGATCTGGAATCAGGAGAAACTCTTCACTGGTTGGAGTGACGCCCCCACAAAGGGAGATGTTTGTTGTGGACCAAACATCCCAGTCCATCTCTGCAGGAGTTCCTCAGGGTACTGAATCATAGAACCCTACAGTGCAGAGAGAGGCCCTTCAGCCCATTGAGTCTGCACTGAACACAATCCCACCCAGGCCCTACCCCCATATCCCTACATATTATACCCACTAATCCCTCTAACCTGTGCATCCCTGGACACTAAGTGGTAATTTCTTAGCATGGCCTAATCCGCACATCTTTGGACTGTGGAAGGAAACCAGAGCACCTGGAGGAAACCCATGCAGACATGAGGAGAATGTGTATGTGGAGTTTGCACAGAGACCCAAGCTGGGAATTGAACCCGGGTCCCTGGAGCTGTGAAGCAGCAGTGCTAACCACTGTGCCACCTGTCTTAGCTGCAACTGTTTTCAGCTGCTTCACCAATGATCTTCCTTCCATCCCAAAGGTCAGAAATGGAGATGTTCGCTGCTGACTGTGTAATGTTTAATTCTATGTGTAACTGCTCAGATACTGAAGCGCTTTATGTCCATTTGCAGCAAGACCTGGACAACACTCATGCTTGGGCTGAACATTTTACCAGAATTCAGCACAACACCATGATTCTGACCCTCAGGATCAGGGCAATGATACAAGGTCAGTAAATTCTTCAAATGCCACCCCCTTCCCACCACACTAACAACATCTTGCACTGCTCAATGCACCACACCCACATCACTCACTCATCAACCATTTCTAGCAATCAGGGCTCTTGCCCAATGTTCAAATGCTCCATCTCACCCTCATTTTTAATACGCTGTCAGCTTCACACACATCACTCACTGCAGCAGACACACCACCCTCATTGCAACACACCTCACTCCTCTCGTGCAAGATAAAGTGGTAGAGGAGAGGTGGGACTGTCACTAGATAGCAATTCAGGATAATGCTTTGGGACCCCTGCTTCAAATCCCACCACAGCAGATGGTGAAATTTGAATTGAATAAAAATCTGCAATTAAAACTGTAATGATGACCATGAAACCATTATTGATTGTTGCAAAATCCACTCATCAGTAATGCACTTTATGGAAGGAAATTTGCCGTCCTTATCTAGGTCTGGCCTACGTGCGACTCCAGATCCACAGCAATGCAGATGACTCTGAAATGCCACTCAACTTAAAGGCAATTAGGCTTCGGCAACAAATGCTGGCCTTGCATCATCTTCTGTGACAGAATATCTTGATGCCACATGTCCCGCCATCATATTTAGTCATCATATTGAGAAAGCACCCGACATCTCCCTCTCCCTCCCCCACCCTCCCCCCACCACTATCACTCACTGCTGTGGTGTCCCAGAGTCGAGTCGTGGGCAGTTTCTGGCCTTCAAATGATACTATCCAATGTCTGCGTGCCACATTGGTCCACGTGTGTTCTGGACTGGAGTGTTGCCCCTCTCTGGGTTGAATTTAGTCATCTGCATCTTATTAGCAGGATGCAAATCAGCAAATCATATTAACCTCCAATGGGATTCCTAGCCTGTCGTGGCAGGTAACTTTGGAAAATCACTAGTGTGAAATCAATAATTGTGGATGCCGCCAGATTCTCCCTCCCTCCCCACCCACCACTGACCCCTCCATCGAGGGCATGGGAGAATTTTACCCTCCTCTCTGCGATCTCCGATCTATAGCCTTGCTCTAACTGCAGATTTCTCCTCAAGCCATCGTCCCTCCCAACACCACCCACTTCCAACTGAAAAATATTCTCTCAATTCCTCCAACATAACCGCAGTGACAATAGAACATAGAACATAGAACATTACAGCACAGAACAGGCCCTTCGGCCTTCGATGTTGTGCCGACCAAAATAAAACGCAATGCCCCTCCAAACTAAACGATTCCCTTCTCTTCCATATACTTATCAATTAACCTCTTAAACGCCACCAAACTTGGCTCATCTACAACAGCTGCAGGCAGGGCATTCCACTTCCTAATCACTCTTTGAGTAAAGAACCTACCTCTGATATCCGTCCTATAACTCATACCCCCTAATTTAAAGTTGTGTCCCCTCGTGCTAGCTTTCTCCATCCTAGGAAAAAGGCTATCACTGTCCACCCTATCTAAACCTCTAATCATCGTATATGCTTCAATAAGATCCCCTCTTAGCCGCCTCCTTTCTAACGAAAACAACCTCAAATCCTTCAACCTCTCTTCATAGGACCTGCCCTCCATACCAGGCAACATCCTGGTAACCTCCTCTGTACCCTCTCCAATGCCTCCACATCTTTCTTATAATGTGGCTACCAGAACTGCACACAATACTCCAAGTGCGGCCGCACTAGAGTTTTGTACAGTTGCAACATGATGCTGCGGCTCCTAAATTCAATCCCCTACCAATAAAAGCTAAGACTCATATGCCTTCTTAACAACTTTATCCACTTGACTGCCTACTTTCAGGGATCTATTGACACATACACCAAGATCCTTCTGTTCCTCAACCCTATTAAGAGCCCTACCATTAGCCCTCTACTCTACACATTTATTGTTCCTGCCAAAGTGCATTACCTCACACTTTTCCACATTGAACTCCATTTGCCACCTCTCGGCCCAGCTCTGCAACTTGTCCAAGTCACTCTGTAAACTATAACACCCCTCTTCACTATCTACCACTCCACCGACTTTAGTGTCATCTGCAAATTTACTAATCCATCCTCAATACCCTCATCCAGATCATTTATAAAAATTACAAACAGCAGGGGCCCCAAAACAGACCCCTGAGGTACACAACTTGTCACCGAACTCCAAGATGAATATCTCCCATCAACCACCACCCTCTGTCTCTATCTGCTAGCCAATTCCTAACCCAATTAGCTAAATCACCCTCTATCCCATACATCTGCGTTTTCTGCAGAAGTCTTCCATGGGCCACCTTATCAAACGCCTTACTAAAGTCCATATATACCACATCAACCGCCTTACCCCCCATCCACCTCCTTAGTCACTTTTTCAAAAAACTCAATGAGGTTAGTAAGGCACGACCTACCCTTCACAAAACCATGCTGACTATCCCCCATCAATTCATTTCTCTCTAAATAACTATAAATCCTATCCCTAATAATTCTCTCCAATACTTTGCCCACAACAGAAGTAAGACTCACTGGCCTATAATTCCTGGAAGGTCTCTCTTCCCCTTCTTGAACAATGGGACCACATTCGCTATCCTCCAGTCCTCCGGAACCACACCCGTAACCAACGAGGACCTGACGATCAGAGCCAGAGGCTCTGCAATCTCCTCTCTTGCCTCCCAGAGAATCCTAGGGTAAATCCCGTCCGGCCCAGGGGACTTATCCAACTTCAACCCCTCGAGAATTTCTAGCACATCCTCCCTATCTACTACAATACTTCCCAATTTGCAACCCTGTACCTCAGTGTTCTCCATAGCTACATTTCCAGCACTCTGCGTGAATACCGAAGAGAAATATTTATTCAGTGCCTCACCAATCTCTTCAGGCTCCACGCACAACTTCCCACTGCTTATCATCTTATTTGAAAGTTGAGCACTAAATCTCTTTAAATCATAGAATCCCTACAGTGCAAAAGGAGGCCATTTGGCCCATCAAGTCTTCACCAACAATAATACTGCCTAGGCCTTATTTCCATAATCCCTCATAAGGTCCTATAAAGCTGCAGCATTACCTCCTGACTCCTGAGGGATTGAGTTCAGGAGTCAGGAGGTAATGCTGCAGCTTTATAGGACCCTTGTCAGACCACACTTGGAGTACTGTGCGCATTTCTGGTCGCCTCACTATAGGAAGGACGTGGAAGCTATTGAAAGGGTGCAGAGGAGATTTACAAGGATGTTGCCTGGATTGGAGGCATGCCTTATGAAGACAGGTTGAGGGAGCTGGGACTGTTCTCCCTGGAGAGACGAAGGTTGAGAGGCGACCTGATAGAGGTTTACAAGATGTTGAGAGGAATAGATAGGGTGGACTCTCAGAGACTATTTCTCAGGGCTGAAATGGTCGCAACGAGAGGGCACAGATTTAAGGTGCAGGGAAGCAAGTACAGAGGGGATGCTAGGGGAAAGTTTTTCATTCAGAGGGTGGTGAGTGAATGGAATCGGCTGCCATCGGTGGTGGTCGAGGCGAACTCGCTGGGATCTTTTAAAAGACTTCTGGATGAGTATATGGGATCCAATGGGATTGGGGGTTATAGATAGGTCTATGGCTGGGTAGGTTTTGATGTGTTCGGCGCAACTTGTGGGCCGAAGGGCCTGTTTGTGCTGTAGTGCTCTATGTTCTATGTTCTATATTTAACCCACTAATCCTTTAATCTAAGCATCCTGGGACACCAAGGGGCAATTTAGAATGGCCAATCCACCTAACGTGCTCAGCTTTGGACTGTGGGAGGAAACCAGAGCACCAGAGGAAACCCATGCGGACATGGGAAGAACACGCAGACTTTGTATAGACAGTGACCCAAGCCAGGAATCAAACTCAGGTCCTGGTGCTGTGATGCAGCAGTACTAACCACTGTACCATCAATAGCACTGATAGATTCCTTTGTACAGCTACTGAAGTGTTCTGATGAAAAGTCATCTCAGTCTCAATAATTTACTTTGTTTCTCTCCACAGATGCTGTCTAACCTGCTGAGTATTTTCACCATCCATATTGCACTGTCTCCAACAGCAAAATGGTAGCTCACACACTGAATCATCAGTAGGCACAAAGCAATATCCCTATCTGCTCACTCTGCAAATATCCAGCACATCCCAGGATGAGTAATGATACCAGTCGATAAAACCAGGGGAACCAAAATTTATAGCCACACTTTGGAATTCCAACAATCAATAAAAATGTAAAGCTGTGTAGAGCAGTTAGGTCCAGTCATAACAGCAGCGCAAGGTACCACAACAGCAAGGATATGTAGCCATGGTCAAGTTTACACCAAATAGCATTTATCACATTAAGAGTTAATCCCAAATGGAGCTTGCTTTTGCTCCACATTTCAACATTAGGGTCACATTGCAAAACGGGGAGGAGCAATTGGCAAACTTTCCAGCCGGGTCTCATGTTCTGGAGAATTCTCACACACCGCACTCCCAAAATCAGGAGCCAACTTCATCAACATGAATTAACACGCTGCAGAATTCTACCACAAACAGGGAGTGGCTGGAGAGGAAATGCCAGAACATAATACAAGCAAAGGTGAGGAATTAATCCTTAACTAAATATTATAACAGGAACCACGAGAATAGGTAATGAAAGCAGGTCTTGCAAAGTTCTGCAATATAGAATGTTGCTTCATTCCTGAAGTGCAAGATTCAGAAATTGATTTTTGAACCATAGATCAGCAAGACTATTTGTCATTCATATTAATGATTTGGATGAGAATATAGGGGGCATGGTTAGTAAGTTCGCAGATGACACCAAGATTGGTGGCACAGTGGACAGTGAAGAAAGTTATCTTTAATTGCAACAGGATCTTGATCAACTGGGTCAGTGGGCTGATGAATGGCAGATGGAGTTTAATTTAGATAAATGTGAGGTGATGCATTTTGGTAGACTGAACCAGGGCAGGACTTACTCAGTTAATGGGAGGGCGTCGGGGAGAGTTACAGAACAAAGAGATCTCGGGGTACAGGTTCATAGCTCCTTGAAAGTGGAATCACAAGTGGACAGAGTTGTGAAGAAGGCATTCGGCATGCTTGGTTTCATAGTCAGAGCATTGAATAGGGTAGATTTCATAGAGGCGTATAACATAGAACAATACAGCACAAACAGGCCCTTCGGCCCACGAGTTGCGCCGATCACATCTACCAATCCACAGACCTATCTATTACCCCCTATCCTATTCTTTTCCATATACTCATCCAGAAGTCTCTTAAAAGACCCCAGTGAGTTTGCCTCAACAACCTCCGACGGCAGTCGGTTCCATTCACTCACCACCCTCTGAGTGAAAAACCTACCCCTGACATCTCCTTTGTATTTGCTTCCCTGATCCTTAAATCTGTATCCTCTCGTAGTGACCATTTCAGCTCGGGGAAATAGTCTCTGAGAGTCCATCCTATCTATTCCTCTCAACATTTTATAAACCTCTATCAGGTCGCCTCTCAAGCTACGTCTCTCCAGTGAGAAGAGTCCCAGCTCCCACAACCTATCTTCATAAGGTCTGCCTCCCAATCCAGGCAGCATCCTTGTAAATCTCCTCTGAACTCTGTCAATAGCCTCTACATCCTTCCTATAATGAGGCGACCAGAACTGCACACAATACTCCAACTGGGGTCTGACAAGAGTCTTATAGAGCTGCATCATTACCTCCTGACTCCTAAACTCTATTCCTCGATTAATGAAGGCCAGTACACCGTACGCCTTCTTGACCACTTCCTCCACCTGCGAGGCCGATTTAAGAGTCCTATGGACCCGGACCCCGAGATCCTTCTGCTCTACAACACAGCTAAGACTCCTACCCCTTATATTGTACTCCTTCATCCCATTATTCCTGCCAAAATGGACCACTACACATTTATCTGCGTTGAAGTCCATCTGCCACTTCTCCACCCAGTCTTGCATCCTGTCTACGTCCCGCTGCAACTTCCCTCCAGACCATCCACAACACCACCGATCATTGTATCGTCGGCGAACTTGCTAACCCATCCCTCCACTTCCTCATCCAGGTCATTTCCTCAGGCAAGGAGGAAATGGTCGAGTAAGAGAACCTTGGTGTACGAAAAAAGTTGATTTGCTGGTTAAAAGGAAAAAGGAGGCTTATGTCAGGATGAGGCTTGAAGGCTCGGTTAGTGCAATGGATAGCTATAGATTAGCCAGGAGGGAGCTAAAGAGTGAATTGAGGAGAGCTAAGAGAGGACACGAGAAGACTTTGGCTGATAGGATTAAGGAGAATCCTAAAGCTTTCTTTAGATATGTTAAGAATAGAAGATTGGTTAGGACAAGATTAGGGCCAGTCATAGACAGCAGTGGGAAGTTGTGCGTGGAGCCTGAAGAGATTGGAGAGGTACTGAATAAATATTTCTCTTCGGTATTCACGCAGGGTGATGTAAATGTAGTTATGGAGAACACTGAGGTACAGGGTAGCAAACTGGAAAGTATTGAAGTAGATAGGGAGGATGTGCTAGATATTCTTGAGGGTTTGAAGTTGGATAAGTCCCCTGGGCCGGACGGGATTTACCCTAGGATTCTCTGGGAGGCAAGAGAGGAGATTGCAGAGCCTCTGGCTCTGATCTTCAGGTCGTCGTTGGTTACGGGTGTGGTTCCGGAGGACTGGAGGATAGCGAATGTGGTCCCATTGTTCAAGAAGGGGAAGAGAGACCTTCCAGGGAATTATAGGCCAGTGAGTCTTACTTCTGTTGTGGGCAAAGTATTGGAGAGAATAATTAGGGATAGGATTTATAGTTATTTAGAGAGGAATGAATTGATTGGGGACAGTCAGCATGGTTTTGTGAAGGGTAGGTCGTGCCTTACTAACCTCAATGAGTTTTTTGAAAAAGTGACCAAAGAGGTGGATGGGGGTAAGGCGGTTGATGTGGTATATATGGACTTTAGTAAGGCGTTTGATAAGGTGGCCCATGGAAGACTTCTGCAGAAAATGCAGATGTATGGGATAGAGGGTGATTTAGCTAATTGGGTTAGGAATTGGCTAGCAGATAGAAGACAGAGGGTGGTGGTTGATGGGAGATATTCATCGTGGAGTTCGGTGACAAGTGGTGTACCTCAGGGGTCTGTTTTGGGGCCCCTGCTGTTTGTAATTTTTATAAATGATCTGGATGAGGGTATGAAGGATGGATTAGTAAATTTGCAGATGACACTAAAGTCGGTGGAGTGGTAGATAGTGAAGAGGGGTGTTATAGTTTGCAGAGGGACTTGGACAAGTTGCAGAGCTGGGCCGAGAGGTGGCAAATGGAGTTTAATGTGGAAAAGTGTGAGGTAATGCACTATGGCAGAAATAATAAATGTGTAGAGTATAGGGCAAATGGTAGGATTCTTAGTAGTCTAGATGAACAGAGGGATCTTGGTGTGTATGTGCATAGATCCTGAAAGTAGGCAGTCAGGTCGAGAAGGTTGTTAGGAAGGCATATGGAGTCTTGGCTTTTATTGGTAGAGGGATTGAATTTCGGAGCCGCAACGTCATGTTGCAACTGTACAAAACTCTAGTGCGGCCGCTCTTGGAGTATTGTGTGCAGTTCTGGTCCCCACATTATAAGAAAGATGTGGAGGCATTGGAGAGGGTACAGAGGAGGTTTACCAGGATGTTGCCTGGTATGGAGGGCAGGTCTTATGAAGAGAGGCTGAGGGATTTGAGGTTGTTTTCGTTAGAAAGGAGGCGGCTAAGAGGGGACCTGATCGAAAAATATAAGATGATTAGAGGTTTAGATAGGGTGGACAGTGATAGCCTTTTTCCTAGGATGGAGAAAGCTAGTACGAGGGGACACAGCTTAAATTAAGGGGTGATAGTTATAGGACGGATATCAGAGGTAGGTTCTTTACCCAAAGGGTGGTTCGGGAGTGGAATGCCCTGCCTGCAGCAGTTGTAGATGCGCCAAGTTTGGTGGCGTTTAAGAGGTTAGTTGATAAGTATATGGAAGAGAAGGGAATGGTTTAGTTTGGAGGGGCATTGCTTTTTATTTTGGTCGGCACAACATCGAAGGCCGAAGGGCCTGTTCTGTGCTGTAATGTTCTATGTTCTATTTATGAAAGTGACAAACAGCAGGGGTCCCAGAACAGATCCCTGGGGCACTCCACTGGTTACCGACCTCCGTGCAGAACAAGACCAATCCACAACCACTCTCTGCCTTCTGCCGGCAAGCCACTTCTGGATCCACGAGGCCAAAGCCCCTTGGATCCCATACCCTCTCACCTTCTCCAGAAGCCTTGCATGGGGGACCTTATCAAATGCCTTACTAAAGTTCATGTACGCTACGTCCATTGCCCTTCCTTCGTCAATGTGTTCAGTCACATTTTCGAAGAACTCAACTAGGCTCGTAAGGCATGACCTGCCCTTGACAAAACCATGCTGACTATTTCTAATCAGTCCAAACTTCTCCAAATGTTCATATATCTTATCCCTCAGAAGCCTCTCCATCAGCTTACCAACCACTGAAGTCAAACTCACCGGTCGGTAATTTCCTGGACTATCCCTGTTCCCTTTCTTAAAGATAGGAACCACATCCGCAATCCTCCAATCCTCCAGAACCTCTCCCGTCTCCATTGACGACGCAAAGATCATCGCCAGGGGCTCTGCAATGACATCCCTCATCTCCCACAATAACCTGGGGTACATCCCATCCGGTCCCAGAGACTTGTCTATCTTAAATTCTATCAAGATTTTGATGGGTATAGATAGAGTGAATGCAAGCAGGCTTTTTCCATTGAGGCTTGGGGAGAAAAAAAGAGAGCATTGGTTAGGGTGAAAAGAGAAAAGTTTAAAGGGAATATTAGTGGGGAGAGTTTCTTCATGCAGAGAGTGGTGGCAGTGTGGAATGAGCTGCCGGATAAAGTGGTAAATGTGAGGCACTTCTAACATTTAAGAAAAACTTAGATGGGTTCAAGGATGAGACGGATGTGGAGGGATATAGTTCAAGTGCAGTTCAGTGGGACTAGGCAAAAAATGGTTCAGCACAGACAAGAAGAGCCAAAAGGCCTGTTTCTGAGCTATAATGTTCTGTGGTTCTATGAATACAGGAGTTGGGACGTCTTGTTGAAACTATACAAGATATTGATAAGGCCGCACTTGGAATACCGTGTACAGTTCTGTCACCGTATTATAGAAAGGATATTATTAAACTAGAAAGAGTGCAGAAAAGATTTACTAGGTTGCTATTGGGACTTGATGCATTGAGTTATAAGGAGAGGCTGGATAGACTTTTTTTCTCTGGAGCATAGGAGGCTGAAGGGTGATTTTATAGAGGTCTATAAAATAATAAGTGGCACAGATCAGCGAGATAGTCAATATCTTTTCCCAAAGGTAGAGGAGTCTAAAACTAGAGGGCATAGGTTTAAGGTGAGAGGGGAGGGATACAAAAGTGTCCAGAGGGGCAATTTTTTCACACAGAGGGTGGTGAATGTCTAGAACAAGTTGCCAGGGGTAGTAGTAGACGTGGATACAATTTTATCTTTTAAAAAGCATTTAGATAATTACATGGGTACGATGGGTTGAGAGAGATATGGTCCAAATGTGGACAATTGGGATTAGCTTAGGAGTTTTTAAAAAAATGACAGCATGGACAAGTTGGACTGAAGGGCCTGTTTCCATGTTTAAACCGCTATGACTAGCCTGGTAATAGGAGACAGAGAATAATAATGGAAGGGTGTTTTTCTAGCTGGAGGTCGGTCACTAGTGGTGTGCCGCAGGGCTCGGTACTGGGACCTCTTCTATTTGTAATATATATAAATGACTTGGAAGAGGGAGTAAGTGGAGTGATCAGCAAGTTTGCAGACGATACAAAGATGGCTGGACTTGCGGATAGTGAGGAGCATTGTCAGGCGATGCAGCAGGACATAGATAGGCTGGTAGCTTGGGCAGACAGATGGCAGATGGAATTCAATCCTGATAAATGTGAGGTGATGCATTTCGGGAGAAAGAATGGAGGGGGGAGGTATATGATAAAGGGTAGACCTATCAAGAGTATAGAAACGCAGACGGACCTGGGGGTGCAGGTGAACAAGTCTCTGAAGGTGGCAGAGCAGGTGGAGAAGGTTATGAAGAAAGCATATAGTATGCTAGCCTTTATAGGAAGGGGTATAGAGTACAAGAGCTGACCTTTAATGTTGCAGTTGTATAAAATACTGGTTAGACCTCATTTGGAATACTGTGTCCAGTTCTGGTCGCCTTACTACTGGAAGGACGTGGAGACTCTGGAGAGAGTGCAGAGGAGGTTTACCAGGATGTTGCCTGGTATGGAGGGCAGTCTTATGAAGAGAGGCTGAGGGATTTGAGGTTGTTTTCGTTAGAAAGGAGGCGGCTAAGAGGGACCTAATCGAAACATACAAGATGATTAGAGGTTTAGATAGGGTGGACAGTGATAGCCTTTTTCCTAGGATGGAGAAAGCTAGCACGAGGGGACACAGCTTTAAATTAAGGGGTGATAGTTATAGGACACAATCAGAGGTAGGTTCTTTACCCAAAGGGTGGTTCGGGAGTGGAAAGCCCTGCCTGCAGCAGTTGTAGATGCGCCAAGTTTGGTGGCGTTTAAGAGGTTAGTTGATAAGTATATGGAAGAGAAGGGAATGGTTTAGTTTGGAGGGGCATTGCTTTTTATATTGGTCGGCGCAACATCCAAGGCCGAAGGGCCTGTTCTGTGCTGTAATGTTCTATGTTCTACGTTCTTAGGCTAATTGGCAAAACAAATTCTCCCTAAATTGTCTCAAATTTGGTTTTTAATCCATAGATCTATAAACATGGACAGGGATCGCGGGTAGAAGTGGGAACTTCGAGGTGGTGGCGCGGGCTCGTTGGGCCAAGGGGCCTGTTTCCCATGCTGTTTTGTTCTTTGACTCTGAAAACCCAGGTGCGGCACAGTAGCACAGTGTGTAGCACTGATGCTTCACAGCTCCAGGGACCTGGGTTCAATTCCCAGTTTGAGTCATTGCCTGCATGGAATTTGTACATTCTCCTCGTGTCTGTGTGGGTTTCCTCCGGGTGCTCTGGTTTCTTCCAGAGTCCAAAGATTTGCGGGTTAGGTTGATCGGCCGTACTAAAAAATTGTCCTTAGTGTCCTGAGAGGCATAGGTTAGAGGGATTAGTGGGTATAATATGTACAGGTATTGGGGTAGGGCCTGGGTGGGATTCTGGTTGGTGCAGACTCGATGGGCCAAATGGCCTCTTTCTGTACTGTAGTCTTTCTACGGTTTCTGTGAATGAATGGAACTGACTGCATTCGTTCAATTTCAATCCAAATACGTTTTTCTGGCCAACTAGCTTGAATAAATGGGTGACTAAACTGTCTGTGAAATATTGGGTAGAAGTTTCCACTCAACTTCTTTATGTAATTTGCCCAAAATCAGTCAGATCCACATCAAGAAAAGGTCCGGGAATTTCAAACATTGATATGCCCAAAAACCTATTCAAATTAATCACTATGGCAAATATTCACTAATTATGTCTTGCAACTTTTCAAAAATATTTAAAATTAAAAGATAAATTTTGAAATATTAAAAAATTGAAGAGACATGTTGAAGTTTTCATCTCAGACTCATCAGGATAAACTCAAGAATAGCAAATTTCAAACAATCACAATACTCAATACTCAAGGAAAAACAGGTGCAGAAGGAATTGCCATGGAGAACACAGACTCCCCAAGTTCTGATAATTTCACATTGACGCAAGGCTTGAACATAGTTGCAGTGGACAAATCTTCACGTATGAATGTATGGCACTTTGAGCAAAAGTAAATGGTCAAATTGAGAGCTCAACTGATCATCATAAGATGGTTATTTGTGTAGTTATTAACGCACTCAGGATTGTTCAGCTGCAGTCTAATCATGAAAGAGCATTGAATAGTAGATGTTGTTTTGAGTGTGTGAGCTGGTTGGGTACAATCTGTATTCTGCCTGTTACAAACAATCAAAGGAATATATCAGTCCTGCAAATTTTGCCACTGCAAACTCTTGGCCAGAATCAACTTGCTAATGAACCAACACCCTTCTCTGCTGCTGTATAAATTATCATAGTCTGACATTTGATATTCTTTCATTTGCCCTGATGACAACAGGACAAGAACAAGAGATTCCCTAAATTCGTTACCTTAGTTGAGGAGGGATGAACTGCCTCCCTTTCTTTACTCAAACCCCATATTGGTGGCAGCAAGGTGAATTTATTAAATGATTTTTCTGCTTGTGGATACCTTTTCCAAATTCAATATCTAAAAGAAGTCAATTTAACCTGATTTTTGAGTTAAAGAAAGAGCAGATTTATTAGTGGCAGAGAGAGAGAGAGAGAGCATTGTCAGGAAAAGCTTTGTTGGGATCTGCTGGCTATTTTTCCTCTTGACACACACAGCACTAGTTGACCCTGACCACACTTTGCAGCTGGTTTTTAATCACATTCTTTGTATATTCCTGGGAGGTGAAATTCCACAACCCAGTCAGGGATATTGCTCACATAATATCCTTCCTGCTGTTGTGATAATCACCTTCCATTATCTCCACAGGAGATGACAGTTAATTTCTATACAGCTTTTGTGCTTTTGATGTCTGCTTGATTGGAAACAGAGTGAAATTCCAATGTCCTTTTTTTAAGTATCTCCTATCAGCAATTCAGCCAACGACTTTAGGTCATGTAATGAATTTACATCAGCCATTTTTTGGCTTGTATATCCATTTTTAAAACCATGGGTCTTATCCAAAGTTCTATGTATCCATATGGGGCTGTTCCTCCATTATTATCATGGTTACCAAGAAACTCTTAATATCATAATTGTTTAAAATGGTTGCTCACAGAGGATGAACAAGACACTAAATAAAAATGCTTGTTTTTCTGATAAACTTATTTTCAGCTTCATTGAGAAAATGGATCCAGATTAATATTCTTCAATAAGGAACATTCTAAAGCACATTTCCAAAGTCTACACAATCACATTGGTTAGTGAAAAGTTTCAAATTCAGTATTATACAAATGAATTTGAGTGGAAACTTGAGCAAAGTATCCAATTTTAGTGATTAATACAATTGGGGCCCAAAATAGAAACTCTTGCTCAATAATTGCCATCATAATCACTTCCTTTGTGATTCAGTTCCCCTTCCCTCAATCACTATGGGCAACATTCTCCAGTCTCGACTGTGGCAGGACAGCTGTGGGCAAGAACAGAAGATTTTGGCCAATGTGTATGAACTTGCACTGCCTGACAACGGAACACATTTAAAATTTAAAGTTGGAGATCTTTAGCCTTCCCGTATTACAGCAGCAATCCTGCAGTGATTATTCAAATTAAGGCAGAGTTATGAGAATTGTATGCAGACTGAATTTGCAATACTGGGATTAAAGCAGTGATGTAGATAACCCTGAACTGAAGGCCCAATGTTTAGCACTGCTGCCTCAGTGTCACGCCTCTGAGTTTGATTCCGGACTGGGTCACTGTCTGTGCGGAGTTTGACTGTTTGAATGTGGGTTTCCTCTGGGTGCTCCGGTTCCCCTTCAGTCCAAAAATGTGCAGGTTAGGTGAACTGACCATGGGAAATGCATGGGGTTACAGGGATAGGAGGGCCTAGATAAGCTGCTCTTTCAGAGAAGTCAGTGCAGACACGATGGGCTGAATGGCCTCTTTCTGCATTGTAGGGATTGTGGGGTTCTATGATTTCCAGCAGGTCAAATTTCTAGCTCATAATTAGGAATAATTTGGAATATTATGTTTCTAGTGTGTATCACTTTTATCTGCCAAATTGCCTCTCCCATGGGATTAATCTGAGTCATTCTCATACATATTTGAAACAGTAGCCCCAGAATACAATACAAGTGATTCAGACGTTAGAATCTGAATCCTCCTGTGTTACATCAGGCAAGAATACAGGTACAGAGCCTTCTGGTTGCTTAGAGATAGAGACACACACACACACAGTCTATAAATAATCACATCCAATTACAAAAGAAAAAAGTGAAGTAAACCTATTCTTCAGAAGCTGATTGCTGATTTAGCTGGTGAATTATATGAATCATTATTGACAGGAACAGAATTCTCAGAGTTTGCCATCTGACCAATGAGTTTAATGATTTTCAATATCGTATCAGGTGACCAGAGACACTGACAGACACCATAAGGATTAAATCTGACACAAGCATTAGCATCTTTAGGTTAATGAAGCTTTGATTTTGGAATTCTAGAGAAAGGTGAAGGTTTTGTGCTCCAGTAACTCAGAATATTACTTTCTAATCCCAGAGACACTGACTGCAAAACCCCTTGTTGTAACTCGCAATCTCTGAACTTCCTCTTTGCACTAAAAATCAAATCAAGCGATCAGAACGAGAGCAGTCACCCAACGGCAGACCCAATTAGAGATAAGTCCTGCTGTTCCCCATCACCGTGCGGTTAGGAGCAGGATCCTTTATCTGATTAAAATCATAGACATTCACACACACAATGTAGCCAATTGGTTCTTGCCTGTCAGCTTTTTGCCAGAACAATCCAAACTAATCCCATTGATCACCGTAACTCCAAATCTTCCCATCTTTATTCAACTTTCATTTAAACAGGCTCTCAGCCTGACCTGCCTCATCGACAAACTGATTTTCTCACTCTCTCCTCATTTTAAACATTAAATTGTTGATCAAGTTAATTTGATTAGCTCACATCTGGAAAGTTCTTTTGGTCGGGCTCCTACTGTCCATGATACGGTATATCTCCAACAGCTGCCTTAATATTTTGTTAATTAGACACGAGGAGAGAAAGTTTGTGCTACAAATAAACCCATAGGATTTTAACCTGATGTTATGAGACTTCTTACTGCATCATTTTTAACATTTACTAATCGTGCTATTAACAATAATTAGATAAAGACTAAACTTTAAATATCCAGACACTTGGGTTTAGAAGGCTGCTGTATATTTTACAGAAATTAGAACTCACATTCTGATTCATCAGATTAAGACAACCTCTGATGCTGTGTTTTGTTAAATTGTATAATAAAATATTCTAGATACCAAAAGTAGGTAATAAATATGTTTTGAAACAGAAAACACTGGATTTTTCCAGCCTGTCGGGGTTAAGAGGAACTTGTAGAATTCACTATTCCGTACTGGAATCTGAAACACAGGCGGAGGATTTGAAAATAATAATTACCTGCAGCTGGATTCACTACAGGGCAAAAGATAAAGTTTATTTAAAATATGAAACAAAATGACCAAAACACAAATTGCAAGTAATCAGATCAGACATGCAAACAAGATGTAGAAATTACACTGCACTAATGTTTCAAATTAGTTTGAATTCTTGGGTTCCTTTAAGTCCTCATTATTATTAACAGCTTCTGTTTCTTTGAGCCACAGTTAAACAATTTAAATGATTTTTACATCACTCTGACAGCTCTCCAGGAATTCAGAAACAACGTAAGACTTAAAACACTCAATTAGATTTGGATACATTCACTCATTTCTTGCTGATTTTAAACAGATGAGTAGTTTTAAAATCAGAAAAGATAAAATGAGTTTAAACTACAGCAGTATACTCAACGAGAGAGTTATTGTGTCAATGAGAGTTATTGAGTCAATTCATCAATTTGCCACGAACAAAGATCAAAGAACAGTACGGCACAGGAAACAGGCCCTTGGCCCTGGTCCAACTAGACCATTTGTTTGTATCCCTCCATTCCCAATCTGTCATGTGACTATCCAGGTAAGTCTTAAACGATCCCAGCGTGTCCGCCCCCACCACCCTCTGTGTAAAATACGTCCCTCTGATATCTGAGTTATACCTCACTCCTCTCACCTTGAACTCGTGACCCCTCGTGTTTGTCAACTCCGACCTGGGAAAAAGTTTCCCACTGTTCACCCTGCATATGCCCTTCATAATTTTATACACCTCTATTAGGTCTCCCCTCATTCTCTGTCTTTCCAAGGAGAAGAACCCCAGTCTGCCCAATCTCTCCTCATAGTTAAGATCCTCCATACCAGGCAACATCCTGTTAAATCTTCTCTACACTCTCTCCAAAGCCTCTACGTTCTTCTGGTAGTGTGGCGACCAGAACTGGATACAGCACTCCAAATGTAGCCAAACAGTTGCATTTCAACAAATCATTGCCCAAATACTTCAATGCAGGAATTTACATTGAACAGTTTAACCAACACAAGTTACAATGGAAGTGAGCAGTCATTCCACTCTTTCACTATTTCATTAATTTATTCCAGCATCTTCTTACTCACTCAGTTCCCACTGCCTGAAGATTAGCAGTAACAATAATCTGCTTCCCCAAAGTTGGGGAGTTGACAGTAACATTCCTTTACAGCCAACTTTCCCTGATATTTTCAGAATGGCATGGCAGAGGTGCGTAGCACCCCAATTCTACTTTGTCTGGAACTTCACTGAGCCAATCACAGCAAGTCCTCACAATATCCTGTGCAATGGCATTTTTTTGCATCAGTCTACAGTTAGAATCCTTACAGTGCAGGAGGCAGGCCATTTGGCCCTTTGTGTCTGTACTGACCACAATCCCACCCAGGTCCTATCCTCATAACCCCATTTACCCTTTGCCTGGTGTGCTGATACTGTGCTTTCAGGAAAAATATTTTAAACATATTTTTTGTAATGGATACGTTTAAAATTTAGCTTTCTTTTGCAGGGTGACTGTTTGTCTAGGAAAGTCTGTAAATTCGTAGCTAGGAGAATAAGGTAAGTACTAATTTTAGACATGGAATGTTTAAGCAGAGCTAATGCATTTGTGTTTACTTAGATTCCCCCTGTGGTTTCAGAGTAGAGTTTTGATTAGATTGATTGACAGACAGAGACACGTGGTTAGTGGAAGGAGCTTGCAGAAAAGAAATAACATCAGTTTCATTTTAAAATACAAGCAGTTGCTACCTGGGCTGCCAGAAGAAAGCAATGGCTCTCTATCTCTCTTGCTCCAAAGGATTTCTGAGGCCCAAGTTCAAGCAAGTATGCCTGTGTTTTGCTAACTAACTTTAAAGCTCAAATCTATAAGAGAAATACTTCTTAATTGGAATTCAGTGATAGGTTAGCAGTAAGACTTAGATCATGTCACGTTTAAGTATTGTTCGATTGTAAGAAGTTAAGCTAATTCATTTGTTACAATTAAACTGTACTGTTTAATAAAGTTTGTTTTGAAAAAAGTTTCCCTGTGTGTCAGTAGAATCATACCTGGAGTGAAACATCCTTTCCTCATGTTAATGTCCAAATAGAAAATAGTTGAGTCGAGTTTGCATCATAATAAACCTAGGGGTTTCTGATTGAGATATTACTGTGTAACTCCCAGCTGTGCCTGAGTGTGCTGGGTCATGGGTAAAGGCAGGGAGGGCAGATGGCGGGGGTGGAGGGAGTGTTTAAACCCAGCTGGCTCCATTCACACCAGCAGTTGACGATCTCCGGGGCTCACCTGTACTCTATAACTGTCGAATACACACTGAGCACATTGTAATAAAGAGTGATGGTGATGGAAGACTGGCCTCGGTAAGATGATTACACCAGGATATTGATAATGTGAAACGAAGACTTCCTACTGTACACAATTATATTCAATAAGAGAAAGGGATCAATTGCTTAGAAAGAAAATAGTGGATCTCTTGATCATATGACAATTTGCAATGTATTGGTTTATCTAAATGAAGCTTACTCAATGGGAACTTGCAGCTTACTGCTGACACGGAATAACAGAATTCCAGGAAGAAAGTGTGCTGAATGGTGATGTGTGTGAGACTATCTCAGCGTGAGGTCAGGACTGAAACACTGGAATGAACCAGTTTGACCAAATGAAGTTTCTCTGCTCCCTACAACATAACAGAAAATACCTCCTGAGGATGTGAATGGTGGTATATAAATACAAATCTTACCATTCCATATATTTATGTGAATACTTTACCTTTTTAACAAGAGCTGATGAAATGGTAAATTTTCACTAAACTCCAAAAAGGCCGCTCAGAACACATCATACAAAAACAAATACTACAGATGTTGGAACTAAAACAGCTGTATTTGTCTAGCATCTTTAATATGGCAGGTGGCTAAAAACTGGTCAGAAAGGCAGAGTTTAGTGAGTGTCATAAAGATTTTATATCCAGAATATGTAGAAACATAAATAGGCCATTCAGCCCATCATATCTACATTGGTCTTCAATGAGGCCATGACTGATCTGACATAAACTTCAACTCCACTTTCCTATCTTATCCCCACATCCCTCAATTCCTTTACTGATTAAAAACCTGTCTCAGCCTGGAACACACTCAGCAAACCAGCCTCTACAGCCCTCTGCGGTGAATAATTCCACAGATTCACAATCCTGAGAGAAGAAATTCTTTTCCATCTCTGTCCTAATGGTGATTCCAGTAAGAAGTCTCACAACACCAGGTTAAAGTTCAATAGTTTATTTGGAATCACAAGCTTTCAGAGCACTGCTCCCTCATCAGGTGAGTGAGTTTATGGCCTCTGATCCTAGACCCTCCCACAAAGAGAAGCAATCTCTCAGCATCAACCCTGTCAAACCCTCCAAGAACCCTACGTCTTTCACTCAGGTCTTCTCAACTCCAATAATTAGTACAGACCCAACCTACTCAACGTCTCCTCATGAGGAAATCCCTCCATAGCCAGGATCAACCTAGTAAAGTTACTCTGGACTGTCTCCAATGTCAGTATATCTTTCCTTAGATAAGGGGACCAAAACTGTTCAGTGTTCCAAATGTGGTCTAATTACTATCTTTACCATTTTAACAAGACTTCCCTGTTTTTAGATTCCATTCCCTTTGAAATAAAGGCCAATGTTCCATTTGCCTTCCTTACTACCTCCTAAACATACATGCTAAACTTTTGTGATTTATGCAACAGAATCCCCAAATCCCCCCTCCCCCGTGCTGTAGCTTTCCGTAGTCTCTCTCCATTTAAGTAATATTCAGCTTCTTTATTCTTCCTACCAAGCATAATTTCTCATTTTCCAACATTATATTCCAACTGCTAAGTTTTTGTCTATTCGTCCAACCTGTCTATATCCCTCTGTAAACTCTGAGTTTCCTCATCAGTTGCCTTCCCACCTATTTTTAAAGCAGGAAAGGAAGATGGGTAAAGTTTAGAGAGGTAACTCCAGAGTTTACAATCCACCAATGGTGGAGAGATTAAAATTGGAAGTTTATAGGAATACAGATCTTGGAGCTTTGAGACAAAATCATTCTTTTTTAAATTACTCTTTCATGGAATGAGGGTGTCATTGGTAAGGCCAGTATTTGTTGTCCATCCCTGATTGAACAGAAAAGCTTGCTGGGCTATTCCAGAGGACATTTAAGAATTATCCACATTGCTTTGATCTGGAGTTGTATGTAGGACAGAACAGCGGATTTCTTTCCCTAAAAGGTGGCTAACGAAGGAGTTGGGTTTCGATGACAATCATTTCAAACATTCACCATATATTCCAGGTTTATTAATTTAAATTCCACCTATTGTCATGGTGCAGTTTGCATCCAGATCAATCATGTGAGATCAGCACAATGCCATTATCTGCCCAGATTAACGGTACGGAGCAGCAAGACCATGGAGATTGTGAAAACAAGGGTGTGAATTTTAAATAAAGATGTTGTTTGGCCAGGAACCAAATGTGGTCACCGAGTTTGGGGTTGATAGATAAACAGAACCCGGTGCGAGTGGGAATTACCTTATGGAATGTAAAAATACAAATGTCCCAATCACCAACTCCAGAAGGAAATGAGTTCCAAGGTCACTAACAACACTGGTTACATACTCAGATTTTTAAAACGTCTCAAGTCACTGAGCAAATGAGCCGACTGAATGATAAAATTCCTAATCTTTAATAACTAAACCACCTCATGACTAATGCTCACAGTTTTTCCACCAATAATTCCCTGACCCAGTAGATTCTACCCTCTGGATTTATTCACTTATGGAAACTGAAAGAAATAAAGAGGAATCTAACCAGTGAAATCATGATTATATCATCATGAAATACAGACACAGAATTCACTGTCACTGATGATGTACAATCTCCATGGTCTTGCTGCTCCGTATCGTTAATCTGGGCAGATAATGGCATTGTGCTGATCACACATGATTGATCTGGATGCAAACTGCACCAGGCGAGTCTTACTTCTGTTGTGGGCAAAGTATTGGAGAGAATTATTAGGGATAGGATTTATAGTTATTTAGAGAGAAATGAATTGATTGGGGATAGTCAGCATGGTTTGTGAAGGGTAGGTCGTGCCTTACTAACCTTATTGAGTTTTTTGAAAAAGTGACCAAAGAGGTGGATGGGGGTAAGGCAGTTGATGTGGTATATATGGACTTAAGTAAGGCGTTCGATAAGGTGGCCCATGGAAGGCTTCTGCAGAAAATGCAGATGTATGGGATAGAGGGTGATTTAGCTAATTGGATTAGGAATTGGCTAGCAGAAAGAAGACAGAGGGTGGTGGTTGATGGGAGATATTCATCGTGGAGTTCGGTGACAAGTGGTGTACCTCAGGGGTCTGTTTTGGGGCCCCTGCTGTTTTGTAATTTTTATAAATGATCTGGATGAGGGTATTGAAGGATGGATTAGTAAATTTGCAGATGACACTAAAGTCGGTGGAGTGGTAGATAGTGAAGAGGGGTGTTATAGTTTGCAGAGAGACTTGACAAGTTGCAGAGCTGGGCCAAGAGGTGGCAAATGGAGTTTAATGTGGAAAAGTGTGAGGTAATGCACTTTGGCAGGAATAATAAATGTGTAGCGTATAGGGCTAATGGTAGGATTCTTAATAGTGTTGATGAACAGAGGGATCTTGGTGTATTTGTGCATAGATCCCTGAAAGTTGGCAATCAAGTCGATAAGGTTGTTAAGAAAGCATACGGAGTCTTAGCTTTTATTGGTAAGGGGATTGAATTTCGGAGCAGCAATGTCATGTTGCAACTGTACAAAACTCTAATGTGGCCGCACTTGGAGTATTGTGTACAGTTCTGGTCCCGGCATTATAAGAAAGATAGAACATAGAACAATACAGCACAGAACAGGCCCTTCGGCCTTCGATGTTCTGCCGACCAAAATAAAAAGCAATGCCCCTCCAAACTAAACCATTCCCTTCTCTTCCATATACTTATCAATTAACCTATTAAACGCCACCAAACTTGGCGCATCTACAACAGCTGCAGGCAGGGCATTCCACTCCCTAATCACTCTTTGAGTAAAGAACTACCTCTGATATCCGTCCTATAACTCATACCCCTTAATTTAAAGCTGTGTCCCCTCGTGCTAGCTTTCTCCATCCTAGGAAAAAGGCTATCACTGTCCACCCTATCTAAACCTCTAATCATATTATATGCTTCAATAAGATCCCCTCTTAGCCGCCTCCTTTCTAACGAAAACAAACTCAAATCCTTCAACCTCTCTTCATAGGACCTGCCCTCCATACCAGGCAACATCCTGGTAAACCTCCTCTGTACTCTCTCCAATGCCTCCACATCTTTCTTATAATGTGGGGACCAGAACTGCACACAATACTCCAAGTGCAGCCGCACTAGAGTTTTGTACAGTTGCAACATGATGCTGCGGCTCCTAAATTCAATCCCCCTACCAATAAAAGCTAGACTCCATATGCCTTCTTAACAACTTTATCCACTTGACTGCCTACTTTCAGGGATCTATTGACACATACACCAAGATCCTTCTGTTCCTCAACACTATTAAGAGCCCTACCATTAGCCCTATACTCTACCCATTTATTGTTCCTGCCAAAGTGCATTACTTTGTGGAGTAAAGATGTGGAGGCATTGGAGAGGGTACAGAGGAGGTTTATCAGGATGTTGCCTGGTATGGAAGGCAGGTCTTATGAAGAGAGGCTGAGGGATTTGAGGTTGTTTTCGTTAGAAAGAAGGCGGCTAAGAGGAGACCTTATTGAAACATATAAGATGACTAGAGGTTTAGATAGGGTGGACAGTGATAGCCTTTTTCCTAGGATGGAGAAAGCTAGCACGAGGGGACATAGCTTTAAATTAAGGGGTGGTCGTTATAGGACGGATGTCAGAGGTAGGTTCTTTACCCAGAGGGTGGTAAGGGTATGGAATGCCCTGCCTGCGGCAGTTGTAAATGCGCCAAGTTTGGTGGCGTTTATGAGGTTAGTAGATAAGTTTATGGACGAAAAGGGAATGGTTTAGGTTAGAGGGTCATTGCTTTTTCCTAATTGGTCGGCGCAACATCGAAGGCCGAAGGACCTATTCTGTGCTGTAATGTTCTATGTTCTATGTTTCATGTACCGTGAGGAACTTTGATAAGACCAGGTCTCAGAGCTAGCAAGAAAATGGCTGATGAAGAGTGTCAACTTCATTTCAAACTCTCATCACTCATTGTATCTCCATGATGGATCGGAGCCGAGCATCAGATCGTGTTAACAGGAAGCACAAGTTACTTCTCTACAGCAATTGTTAGATATTTCTGTAGGACAGTCAACTGTAGCAACATCCATAACTTTCTTTTATGAAAAAGAAAGTATTTTTGCTAATTATTCCCCAATTCCATTGATGTGAAACTAGAAAAATAAGCTCTCAGACATTGAAAAGTATTTCTAATCTGATTTAAAAAACTGAATTTTGATGGGGTCCAGGTGGCTGCAAACCTCAAACACTTATATCTGAAAGAAAGAGTCACACAGACTCAAAATGTTCACTCTGTTTCCCTCTCCAGATGCTGCCAGACCTGCTGAGTCTTCCCAGCATTTTCTGTTTTTATCTTTTTTTAAATGTTGGAGATGATTTTATATTATTAGAAGGCAGCTCACTGCAGATCCATTCCCCATCCACTGTCTGCAATCACCTTTCTTTGTCCTGATTATTACATCAGGATGATCACATTTCCTTTCTATATTCTCCAGTCAGACAGATCCAGCAATAACTGATTCCCAACTCAAACAAACCTCACATTATTAATGCTCCATCCCAAAATACAATAACACAAGATCACGAGGAATGCAGTCTGTTTATACATCATTCAGTCTAGTAACAAATGCTGAATTTGATTGGTGATCCATACTCAAACAACATGGTTTAAAACCAAGTACATTGTCAGAAAAAAAACACTAGTCTGCTTTCAACATTCAGATTGTAAAGAACACACACAAATACAGAAGATAAAGCTTGGTTTGTAAAATCTAAAATGAGGTAAGGATGAAGAGCACGAGGGGGCACAGCTTTAAATTAAGGGGTATGAGTTATAGGACGGATATCAGAGGTAGGTTCTTTACTCAAAGAGTGATTAGGGAGTGGAATGCCCTGCCTGCAGCTGTTGTAGATGCGCCAAGTTTGGTGCGTTTAAGAGGTTAATTGATAAGTATATGGAAGAGAAGGGAATGGTTTAGTTTGGAGGGGCATTGCTTTTTATTTTGGTCGGCACAACATCGAAGGCCGAAGGGCCTGTTCTGTGCTGTAATGTTCTATG
Source organism: Sphyrna mokarran (assembly GCA_024679065.1). Classification (NCBI taxonomy): domain Eukaryota; kingdom Metazoa; phylum Chordata; class Chondrichthyes; order Carcharhiniformes; family Carcharhinidae; genus Sphyrna; species Sphyrna mokarran. Next base: position 1,049,111 of record JAGIQG010000024.1, on the reverse strand, counting down.
TTCTATGTTCTATGTAAGACTTCAGTCGTAGCAAAGACCAGGGAAGAGTTGGGTTTATAGGAGAAGCTGTGAACAGAAGCTTTTTCCATACTAAGGAAAGGAACTGTCCCTTTAAGCTGCACGTCAGCCGTGGGCCCAGCCCACCTGTCCTTGGGCCAATCACCTTCAGCTGCTTCATCAATCACCTTCCTTCCATCATAAGGTCCCAGGGAGAGACATTCACGGAAAACTGAAACAGTTCCTGTCCCAATGCAGCAAGATCTGGACAATTTCCAGGCTACATTGACAAGTAGAAAGTAACATTCATACCAGACAATTGCTAGATAATGATCATCTGCAACAAAAGACAACCATTACCCATGGTATTCAATGACATTGCTATCACTAAACTCCTCCCACTATCTGCAGGCTGGAGGTTATCATTGACCAGAAACCAAACTGGACACAGCCACATTAACACAATGACTACCAGAGCAATAAAAGGCTAGGAATTCAGCAGTGAGTAACTCACCTCCCTCCCCCCACCCAATGTCTGTCCACCATCTACAAGGCACAAATCAGGAGTGTGAGAGAATAGCCTCCACTTGTTTGAGTGGATGCAGTTCCAACAACATTCAAGAAGCTTGACACCATCCAGGATAAAGAAACCCCACTTGATTGCTAACAATTCCACAAACATTCACCAACACAGTGGCAGGCATGTGCACCAGCTCCAAGGTGCACAGTAGAAATCAAGGCTCCTTATACAGCATCTTTGAAACTCACAACTTCTACCATCTAGAAGGACAAGAGCAGCAAATACTTGGGAATGCTCCCCATCCTGATTTGGAAATATATCGGCCATTTCTTCACTATCGCTGGGTCCAAATCCTGAAAGTCCCTCCCTAACAGCACTGTGGATGTACCTACATCTCAGGGACTGCAGAAGTTCAAAAAGGCAGCTTGCCACCATCTGGTCAAGGGCAATGGGGGATTGTTAATAAATGCTGGCCTAACTAATAACACCCACATCCTTTTAATGAATAAAAAAATTGCCCGAATCGCTATGGTTTTTGTGTGAGCAGCATGGTTTATTCAGAACCAGGTATTTCTCATTCCCAGAATAAAATTGGGTAATTTATTTGGTTTCAGGAGGTGAGCAGGATATCAGGAAGGAAATGGATCCTATGAACAGGTTTCCCTGGAGACTACGGCACTATGAATTGGGGTGGTTGTACTGCTGAACGGCACATTTCGGACAACAGGACTTGCTGAGTACAGACTTCACAAACCCAGCAGCAGGATTAGTAACTAAATGGGAGTGGTGGGGGGGGGGGGGGGGGGGGGGGAGATGAGAGACTGGGAGAATCAACCGCATCATATTTAATACTGCTTCCTCTTGCTACTTCCGGTATTTTCCAACATCCCTCCCCCTCTTCAAATAATTGGACCTCATCATATTTCACAGAAATGTTATAGAATACCAACCAAATCTGCAAAATGAAATGCTTCAGAATATTCATGTCTGTCAAACTCCTCCCATATCTCCCAGCAAGTCATCAAAATATCAAAGCAACAACAAAACACACAAAAGCAATGTTCTTCACTGTCTGCACAGTTCTATTTACAATGCAGTTAAAATAATCCTTGGGCCAAAACTGTACATTATTGATTTAAAAAAAACATGCACACACAGCAACAGTAACTATGGCTCTGTCTAGAATAATCCCTCCACCCACAAAACTGACAGCAGCATTGCCCTGTCGAACCTGACTCCAACACTGGCCGCTATCCAAGTCACTTTGCAACAATACCATCTGTTTGGCCAGTGACTATCAGGTGCATTTTGCTCAGTATAATAAACAGGCCTCTCCCTTCAGTCTGGCAACATTCCCAGTCCAAAGGTTTGCATATTTTCTCAAACAAGTTCGAACTGGTTAAATGTTAAAAACCACATTTCTATTTGGTGACATTGAAGAAATTCTAGCTCAAACTAGAGCTTTTAAAGATAGAGAAATCTAGATTTCACATGTACAAGCTGAGGCAAATGTTTACCAAGTTTCCAAGGAGTTCTGTGGCACAGAGGGAGTGCCCCTACCCCCGGGCCAGAAGCTGCAGGTTCTGTGGCACAGGGGGAGTGCCCCTACCCCCGGGCCAGAAGCTGAGGGTTCAAGTCCAATGTCAGGACTTGTTGGCCATGAAGGAGTGTTCAATGTGGTTCAGCGGGCTGGGAATCCTTCCCCCAGTTTCCCCTGTTATTCCCCAAAGGGAAAAACTCTGTGTGGGCGTGCAAAAATTCACTTAAATAAACCCAAGTTTCCAGCCTGTGACAAAGACACAGTATCCCTTCTGATCCTTCCCTATTTGTCTGGAGTTAGTGTGTGGATCACACCAGCCTCCTCCAATGATTCTCCATCACCAATCATCTGTGTGGGATCACACACCTTTCTGATCCCAGCTATCAGATTTTACAATGATTCTCTTCCTGTCCCCATGTCGTTACCTCTGGTGTCCCCCAAGTTTAATCCCTTTTATTTCTCATTTACATGCTGTCTCTCAGCAACATCATCCAAATATGTGTTTGGTTCCAAGGGGCAAGCAGTAAATCAGGAGAAGATTCCACTAACTTGTCTGAAGAATCAGGGTGTGTGTTACTGGGGCTGCTATATGGCCAACTTCAGACAACTGTGGACTCGCTGAGTCCAATCCTCACAATCCTCCCAGCCGACAAGATTAGGAAAACTATCAGGAATTTGATTGGAATGGGGTAATGGAGAGCGAGTAGGCCGTGCAGTGGAGAGGAGATTCAATACAGTTAATACTTATTCCATGCTCTTTTGGCTAACTCTCCCTGCACTGGTCCAATTAAGATATGATGTGGAGATGCCGGCATTGGACTGGGGTAAACACAGGGAGAAGTCTCACAACACCAGGTACATCTTTGTAGGAACTTGATGTCTGTGTCGATGTGTGCGGTCTCCTTGGAGATCCTCTCCATTTGGAGCTGACAGTTTGCGGTGTCGGTGGTAGCCATGATGTGGAGGTGCTGGTGTTGGACTGGGGAAAGCACAATAAGTCTCACAGGACCAGGTTAAAGGTTGGATTTTTTACTCTAATTAAGATACCCAACTCCACCTCACTATCCCCTCTGCCACCTCCTCCGTTATTCCTAAACAATCAGATTGCTTATCCACTGAATGATCAAAAATCTCTTCCAAATAAATATTGAGAAGATTCCTGGCAGTGTGTTTGGAGTCCCCTCCTTCCCAGCTCTGCCCAATGAAGTTTCGGATAGGAAGAGCAGTGTATAATACCCCTCCTGCCTGAAGGTTCAGTAACAGTTAATGCCCCCTGTCAGTCTCACCCTCCTTCTATTCTATAGGTTGGTTTGTTCGCAGGTTTCCAGCTGATGTTCCTCAAACAAAGGCCATTCCTTTCTCATCGAGTGACCCAGCATCGGGAAGTGGGTGGGTGGGGTGTGGGAGTGTTTGATGGGGGGATGGGGAGGCATGGAAAGCCTCTCCCATACAACTAACCATCCCAGCCTCTCTCACCTTTGATCCTGAGTATCTGGCTTATAGCTGCTACCACTCTCGTTAGGCAGCCTCTGACTGGCTAGCAAGGGTGAGGGGAGGGGATATTTGTGTGTCTCAGGGTCTTTAACCCTGGGGGAGGGAGTAAAGGAGTAACACACTGAACATACTCGACAAGATCTGGGAACTCTCAGTGCCTCCAGCAATAACAAAACACAAGCTCACCAAACTACAAAGACTGCTTGTTTCCAAGGCAGCAAATCAACTATCTTTCCTCTCCAGGATAACCCCACATCCAAAGCTGCCAAAATTACAGCCCTGTCACTAGAAATCTTCAAGATCCATTTTTAGATTATTTCCATTTATAAGTTTTTTGTTATCAGATGAAACGATCACAATTGGCTGTGCCTGATTTAGTGACCGTTAACCAGATAAATACTGACTGAACATTGATAGTTACCTGTGACATGGACACAACTAAAGCAGAAACTGTGTGTGTGTGTGTGTGAGAGAGAGAGAGAGAGAGAGAGACAGAGGTGAGGGGGGAGGGGGGGAGGGGGGAGGGGGGAGGGTGTTTCTACCAGGTCTTCAAACGAGACCAGAATTCCATCGCAAATAATAAATTCCACTCTGGTGCCCAGGTGTTAATATAAAGCTGTTTCAGCTTACCCAGCACTGAAAGCTGGCACAGTGAGTTGGGATATTTGAATACAAACACTTCCACACTGAAACAGGCATTGGCTTTCAGTTTAAACGTAGTCTGTTTTTGAGGGTTGATTTTTCTAAAGAAAGAGCTGGGATCAGATCAGTCAATCCTGCACTCATTCTAAACATAAATCAGGAACAGTCACAACAAGATTCCTCTGAATGGGATTGAATGCATTTGTTTGTTTCCAATCACAATAACGAGTTTAAAAGCGATGATAGATGCTTTAAATTGTAGACTTGATTAAAGGATGAAGCAAGACATTCAGAGTGCAAACTGATTCAAAGAAAAGGCAGACTTGCATTTATATAATAACTATCACAAGCTCAGGACATCCCAAAATGCTGTACAGGTAATGTTGGATCTTTGAAGTGTAGTTGCTGTTGTAATATAGGAAAGTTGGCAGCCCATTTTCACACAGCAAGATCCAACAAACAGCAATTTGACAGTGACCAGAAAATGGAGTGGTGGGTCTGGGACAGATGCTCTTTCAGAAAGTTGCTGCAGACTCAATAGGCCAAATGGCCTTGGTTAATATTGCCGGGCTTCTATGGTTCTACGTTCAATGAGAAATTAATAAATAAGTCAAATCAATGGTATCTTCACCATAAACATTGACCAGCCATTCTTTCTAATCAAACTGAATACAATAAATGAAATATATATTTTAAAAAGTTAACATTCAATCATATTCCTTTTTGTCCAATTCTTTACAAATTCAACCTTTCTCCATAAGCATTGAAAAGATTCATGTAAATAATTCATAGAACATAGAACATAGAACAATACAGCACAAACAGGCCCTTCGGCCCAAGAGTTGCGCCGATCACATCTACCAATCCACAGACCTATCTATAACCCCCTATCCTATTCTTTTCCATATACTCATCCAGAAGTCTCTTAAAAGACCCCAGTGAGTTTGCCTCAACAACCTCCGACAGCAGTCGGTTCCATTCACTCACCACCCTCTGAGTGAAAAACCTACCCCTGACATCTCCTTTGTATTTGTTTCCCTGCACCTTAAATCTGTGTCCTCTCGTAGTGACCATTTCAGCTCGGGGAAATAGTCTCTGAGAGTCCACCCTATCTATTCCTCTCAACATTTTATAAACCTCTATCAGGTCGCCTCTCAACCTACGTCTCTCCAATGAGAAGAGTCCCTGCTCCCTCAACCTATCTTCATAAGGCCTGCCTCCTAATCCAGGCAGCATCCTTGTAAATCTCCTCTGAACTCTCTCAATACCCTCTACATCCTTCCTACAATGAGGCGACCAGAACTGCGCACAATACTCCAACTGGGGTCTGACAAGAGTCTTATAGAGCTGCATCATTACCTCCTGGCTCCTAAACTCTATTCCTCGATTAATGAAGGCCAGTACACCGTACGTTTTCTTGACCACTTCCTCCACCCGGACCCCGAGATCCTTCTGCTCTACAACACAGCTAAGACTCCTACCCCTTATATCGTACTCCTTCATCCCATTATTCCTGCCAAATGGACCACTACACATTTATCTGCGTTGAAGTCCATCTGCCACTTCTCTGCCCAGTCTTGCATCCTGTCTATGTCCTGCTGCAACTTTTGACATCAGAAAGAATTTTTAGTAAAGGGAACACAAATAAGAGTGAGCTGACGGTGATAATGAGCTGTAACAATAACAGAATGACTCAGACTGGTGTCTAAGCTTCTCTTCAAGATACAGACTGAGGAACTCCTCCCCACTATTTACCGAGCAACAGCAGATAGCAGAACAAGGACCATTCACAGTTTTGCTAGTGATCAGCTCAATTACCTTCTCATTAAAAACACAAACCTGACAAGGACTTTCAAAACAAATCCTTACTCACAAACAGCAAATAACATTGAAGGTGCAATTTGATAGAAAGTTGCAAGTTTGCTGAGAATCTATTATTAAAATATATAAAACTCCAGCTCCCACATTTTTCTGGTACAGGATTTAAAATGATTAAACCAATTGGTATAGGTCAATACAATAGTTAACTTCAAACTGGCAGACTCGAAATTTCAGATGATAATATCCCTTTAATAATTCTGCTTCACAGTATCACACTTATACATTCCAGTAATAATTGTTTCACACAAATGCCAGGCAATGAACATCCCCAACAAGAGAGAATCTAATCATTAGCCCTTGACGTTCAATGGTATTACCATCGCTGAATCTCCTCACTATCAACATCCAGATTTCAGTGCTGGGTAAGCTGAAACAGCTTTATATTAACACCTGGGCATCAAAGTGGAATTTATTGTTTGCAATGGAATTCTGGAGAACTGGTGGAAGCCCCACATTCCCTACACACCCCTCCTCCTCCACACATACACACACATACTCACACACTGGGGAAGGCCCATTCGGACCTTCTGCTTTAGTTGTGTCCACGTCACAGATAACTATCAATGTTCACCTCCATTGACAAGAAACTCAACTGGACCCAGGCATATAAATACTGTGGCTAGCAGAGCAGGTCAAAGGTTCAGAATTCCATGGTGAGTAACTCACCTGACTCCCCAAAGCCTGTCTACAATCCACAAGGCACAAGTCAGAAATGTGATGGAATATTCCCCACTTGCTTGAATGAATGCAGCTCCAACAACACTCAAGAATCTGAACACCATCCAGTTCAAAGCACACCGCTTGATTGCTACTCCTTTCCACAAATATTCAATCCCTCCACCACAATGCACAGTGACAGCTACATGTACCATCTACAAGATGCAGTGCAGAGACTCGAGATTCCTTAGACAGCACTTTCCAAACCCACATCCACTCCCATTTAGAAGGGCAAGAGTAGCAGATACTTGAGAAGATCACCAGCTCATGTTCCCGTCCAAGCCACATACCATCCTGACTTGGAAATATATCACTGTTTCTTCACAATCACTGGGTCAAAATCCTGGAATTCCCTCCCTAAGAGCATTCTGAGCCAACCCCACAGCACATGAACTGCAGTGATTCAAGATGGTAGCTACCACCATCTTCTCAAGGGCAATTAGGGATGGGCAATAAATGCTGGCCAACCAGCAACGCCCATGTCTCAAATTAATAAGTGGAGTTGTAATGGAATTAAAAAACTCTGCATTTAAAGGGGAGTTATCTGATAATTACACCTCCTGTGACATTAATTAATACGCACAAGATGTACAGCTTTATAATAATGACAAGAAAATCAATGGTTTGGTGCATATTTATACATTCAAAGGCTGGAGTTGTCAGCTGCAAATATGCAATCTATACATTCAGATTTCACAGGATTTAAACCAGCCTCCGAGAAAGCGAGTGAGAGCAATCACAGAAATTCTATTTTGCAGCCTTAAGTTACACTTACCATTTCAGACAGAGATGAGGAGGACTTTATTCTTTCAGAGGGGAGTGAATTTGTAGAATTCTTTGCCTCAGTGGGCTGTAGGGGCTGGGTCAGGGTTACAGGGATAGGACAGGAAAGTGGATTTGAAGATTATCAGATCAGCCATGATCTCATTGAGTGGCAGAGTGGACTTGATGGGCCAAATGGCCTGCTTCTGCTCCACATCTTATGGTTTCATTAATCTATAAACAGTTCCTGCCTTTATATCTACACCTCATCAGCATCAGCACAGCAGAACCATGAGCTTTACCACATTGGTGCTGGTTACATGCTGGGCTCCAAGGCTGTATCACACTGAGAACACGAGGGGGGGACTGGGGGAAGGGAGAACACACACGTGTTAAATACATGTGAACCCATATCCTCCAACAGTGACACATTATAACACACATATTCTTTCAATATTCCTTCCAGCACCAAAATACTGGTTCCAAACCAAACTGTAAAAATGGGATGAAGATCTCTCCATCTAGATGAGATCTTAATTGCCATTTAAATGAAATTAACCAGTGGGCAGGAATCCACTGGGTCATGGGACAAAACTAAAGCGGATTATAAACCGCAGCCCTAACTGCTGATGCTGGAATTGTTAATTGCTGGTTTCAGTTGAATAAACACTGTGTTTATTCTCTGCTGGCAATAACATGCTCCCTGAGCATTGCGTATCACATTAAGAAGTCTCACAACACCAGGTTAAAGTCTAACAGGTTTATTTGGTAGCAAATGCCACTAGCTTTCGGGGCTTTACCCCTTCATCAGGTGAATGGGGAATTCTGATCACAAACAGAGCATATAAAGACACACACTCAGTTTACAGAATACTGAGTAGAGTGTGAGTCTTTACAGTAATCAAGTCTTAAAGGTGCAGACAATGTGAGTGGAGAGAGGGTTAAGCAGAGGGTAAAGAGATATGTATTGTCTCCAGACAGGACAGTTAGTGAGATTTTGCAAACCCAGGCAAGTCATGGGGGTTACAGATAGTGCAAGATGAACCAAGATCCCGGATGAGGCTGTCCTCATGTTTGCAGAGCTTGGCTATCAGTCTCTGCTCAGCGACTCTGCACTGTCATGTGTCACGAAGGCCAGCTTCGAAAACGTTTACCTGAAAATCAGAGGCCGAATGTCCGTGACCGCTGAATGTTCACCGACAGGAAGGGAACAGTGTTGCTTGGTGATTATCGAGCGGTGTTCATTCATCTGTTGTCGTAGTGTCTGCATGGTCTCCCCAACATACTATGCCTTGGGACATCCTTTCCTGCAGGGTATCAGGTAGACAACGTTGGCTGAGTTGCAAGAGTATGTACCGTGTACCTGGTGAATGGTGTTCTCACGTGAGATGATGTCATCCATATCGATGATCCGGTATGTCTTGCAGAGGTTGCTGTGACAGGGTTGTGTGGTGTTGTGGTCACTGTTCTCCTGAAGATTGGGTAGTTTGCTGCGAACAATGGTCTGTTTGAGGTTGTGCGACTGTTTGAAGATAAGAATTGGAGGTGTGGGAATGGCCTTGGGTGAGACATTCGTCTTCATCAATGACATGTTGAAGACTCTGAAGAAGATGATGTCATAGCTTTTCCACTCTGAGGGAGTACTGGATGACGAAGGGTACTCTGTTCACCGGCATCTCCACATCATTGAGCATTGTTGTATTTCAGTCAGAAATCCACACTATCCTTTCTTTCCCAATGTATCAGTTGTGTCAGATCTTCTCATCTCAAATAGCAACAGATTCTTTGAATAAAATAAAACTCTGGAAGTGTCTCCAAAAACACAAATCTGAAGGTTTTTTTAAACTAACCTATCATTGAGGTCACAGCTACTTTTCTTGAAATAGTTGATGAAAGTGAGAGGTTTTAATCGAGATGTCAGGGTTAACAGAGAGAGTGGATTCCGGTCACCAATACTCAGCTGGTTCAAGAAGAAAGAAAATCTCTACTGAACAAAAATTAACAGAAAAGAAATCTATTTGAACAAATATCCCAAATAAAAGCAATGCAAGGTTTAGTGTTCCTGCAGCTATCTAATCACAAACATTTCTGGCAACTGCTCCGTTTATTTGTTCTAAAATCCATTACATTGCTGATTGAAATTAGTCCATCATTAGCAATCACGCCTTTAGCTGCCTGGGAACTTCATCACAAAACTGTTATCTCTCTCTGCCTTTCCTCAGATGAAGACATTCCTCAGATGAAGTTGCTGATGTGCCTCAATATCCCTTTCCGGATCATTATCATATTGTGCATGATTATTTTCCTGTGAATTCCTGTGGGACATTTTATTGAATTGAATGTTTCTAAAAAAAAATGACACAGTGTCAATGTCGACACGAAAACCAGTGCAATTCCCATCAGCCCTGGCACAGGGATTTGGACTGCCATTTTTAGGCACTTAGAAAAAAAATTTCCCCACATGAAACTCAGGTCAACAAGGAATATACGATTACTAATAAAGATCAATAATTTTTGCCCTGATGTGGAGTTGCCGCGTTGGACGGGGGTGAGCGCAGTAAGAAGTCTCCCAACACCAGGTTAAAGTCCAACAAGTTTATTTAGTATCACAAGATACTAAATATCAGAGCACTGCTCCTTCATCGGGTTTTGATCACACAAGTCAAGATAAATGTTTGGTTTACAATCAGAGTAAAGCTTCTAACGCTACTGTTTTGAAACCTTAGAGTAACGTGTCCAAAGCAAAGAATAACAGTGCAGTACAGGAATAAAACCTTCAGCCCAAACCTGCACCGATATGATATGGCACAGGCACATAGAGAGAAAAAGATTGATTGACAAAAACTAATGTTGGCCCCTTAGTCAGAACGGAGAATTCAGGACAAGAAATAATGAAATAGCCGAGGAATTAAAATCTGTACTTTGCTTCAGTCTTCATAAAGGAAGACATGAATAATGTACCAGAAATTCCTGAAAGAAACCAGTTTTAATGAAGAGCTAAAGGAAACCAGCATTAGCAGAGAAACGGTTTTCGGGAAATTGGCGGAATTGAAGGTGGATAAATCTCCAGGTCCTGATAATCTTCATCCCCTAAGGAAATGGCTCTGGAAATAGTAGATCCATTGGCAGTTATTTTCCGAAATTCTTTAGATTCTGGAATAATTATTATGGATTGGAAGGCAGCTAATGTAAGCCCACTATTCAAAAAAGGAGGTAGAAAGAAAGCAGGGAACTATAGACCAGTGAGCCTAACGTTGAAATGGAGGAAGTTGCTAGAGTCCATGATCAAGGATTTCATTACTCAGCATTTGGAAGGCAATGGGATAATCAGACAAAGTCAGCACAGATTTACAAAAGGAAAATCATGCTTGATGAATCTATTGGAATTCTTTAAGGATGTAACTAGTAGAGTTGACTAAGGAGAATCAGTGGATGTGGTTTATTTTATCTTTCAGAAGGCTTTCAACAAGGTTTCACAATGCAGATTACTGTGTAAAGTTAAAGCACATGGTATTGCAGATATTGTGTCAACATGGATAGAAAGCTGGTTAGCAGATAGGAAGTAAAGAGTTGGCATAAATGGGTCTTTTTCTGATTGGCAGTCAGTGACTAGTGGAGTTCCACAGAGATCTGTGCTGGACCCCAGCTGTTCACATTATATATTAATGATTTGGAAGAGGGAACTGAATGTATTATTTCCAAATTTGTAGATGATACAAAGCTGGGTGGGAGGGTGAGCTGTGAGGAGGATGCAGAGATACTTCAGTGTGATTTGGACAGGCTGAGTGTGTAGGTATCTGCATGACAAATGCAGTATAACGTGGATAAATGTGAGGTTATCCACTTTGGTAGCAAGAATAGAAAGACAGATTATTATTTGATTGAGTGTAGATTGAGAGAGGTGGATAATTAGCGAGATTTTGGAGTCCTCGTGTACTAGCTGTTGAAAATACAGCAAGCAGTTAAAAAAAAACAAATAGTATGTTAGCCAACATTGAGAGAGGATTTCAATAAAGGATGGGGATGTTTTGCTGGGTTAGACAGGGTAGATTCAAAAAGAATGTTCCCAGTTGTGGGGGAGTCCAGAACCAGGGATTATAGTTTAAGGATTCAGGATAAAACGTTTAAAATGGAGGTGAGAGAAATTTCTTCACCCAGAGATGGTGAATGTGTGGAATTCGCCACAACAGAACGTAGTTGAGGTTAAAACATTGTCTGATTTCAAAAAGAAATTAGATAATCGCTCTAAAAAAAAAAGAACAAAGAAAATTACAGCACAGGAACCGGACCTTCGGCCCCTCCAAGCCTGCACTGACCATGCTGCCCGACTGAACTAAAACCCCCAGTGCATCCGGGGATCAGATCTCTCTATTCTCATCTCAGTCACGTATTCATCAAGACTCCCCTTAAAAGTCACTACTGTATTTGAACAAATACTGTGTGTCCTTGAAAGGTCTGTCCCTGTCAGGCAGGGAGGAAATGGCCGAGTGAGGGAACTATAGTTCACAAAGGAAGTGGAATGTCTTGTTAAGAGGAAAAAGGAAGTGTACTTAAGGATGAAAACACAAGGTTCAGTTGGGTCACTTGAGGGTTACAGGAAAGCGAGGAATGAGTTAAAAAAGGGTTTAGGAGAGTTAGGAGGAGGCCTGAGAAGTTCTTGGTGGGTCAAATCAAGAAAAACCCCAAGGCTTTTTACTCTTATGTGAGAAATAAAAGAATGAGCAGGGTGAACATAAGAAATAGGAGCAGGAGTAGGTCATCCAGCCCTTCGAACTTGTCCCGCCATTCAATAAGATCACTTTCCCACTTTCTCTCCATAATCCTTAATTCCCTTATTAGAAATCCATCTCCTATGACTTAAATATATTCAATAAGGAAGCTTCCAACCACTTCAATGAGCAGAGAATTCCAGAGATTTCCCACCCTTTGAGTGAAGAAGTTCTTCCTCAACTCTATTCTAAACTGCCCACCCCCCTTATCTTGAGGCTGTGCCCTCTAGTTCTGTTTCCCTTTCTAAGCAGGGAGAATCTCTCTGTCTCTACCCTATCTAGCCTCTTCATTATTTTGTAAATCTCTATAAGATTTCCCCTCAGCTTTCTAAACTCTAACGAGTACAGGCCTAGTCTATTCAGTCCCTCCTCATAGGCTAATCCCCTCATCTCTGGTATCAGCCTGGTGAACCTTCTCTGTACTTCATTCAAGGCCAATATATCCTTACGCAAATAAGATTAGAGGCAGTCAAGGATATTTGTGGGAACTTCTGCTTGGAGTCAGAATAGATTGGTGAGGTATTGAATGAATACTTTTCTTCAGTGTTCACTAAGGAGGGGGGCCATGTTTTTGAGGATGAGTGTGGCATACAAGCTGATAGGATGGAGGAGGTAAATGTTCTGAGGGAAGGTGTATTAGCAATTTTGAAATTCTGAGGGTGGATAAGTCCTCTGGGCCAGATGGAATACATGCTAGGATACTTTGGGAGGCAAGGGATGAGATTGCAGAGTCTTTAGCTTTGATCTTTGGGTCCTCCCTGTCCACAGGGATTGTGCCAGAGGACTGGAGAGTGGCGAATGTTATTTGTCTCTTCAAGAAAGGGAGTAGGAATGACCCTGGTAATTATAGACCAGTTAGTCTTACTTTGATGGTCAGTAAGTTAATGGAAAGGGTCCAAAGAGATAGGATTTATGACCATTTGGAAAGATGCAGCTTAATCTGGGATAGTCAGCACGGTTTCGTGAGGGGTAAGTCCTACCTCACAAATTTGATTAAATTCTTTGAGGAGGTAATTGAGTATGTTGATGAAAGTACAGCAGTTGATGTTGTATATACGGAATTTAGTAAGGCGTTTGACAAGGTTCCCTATGATAGGCTCAGGAAGAAAGTAAGGAGGTGTGAGGTAGAAGGAAATTTGGCCGATTGGATAAGTTACTGACTGTCTCATAGAAGACAGAGGGTGGTGGAGGATGGAAAGTTTTCAGACTGGAAGCCAGTTACCAGCGGGTACCACAGGGATCAGTGCTGGGTCCTCTGCTATTTGTGATTTTTATCAATGATTTGGAAGAGGGGACTGAAGGGTGGGTTAGTAAATTTGCTGATGACACCAAGGTTGGTGGAGTAGTGGATGAGGTGGAGGGCTGTTGTAGGCTGCAAAGAGACACTGATAAGATGCAGAGCTGGGCTGGAAAATGGCAGCTAGAGTTTAACCCTGATAAGTGCAAGATGGTTCATTTTGGTAGGACAAACTTGAATGCGAATTACAGGGTCAACGGCAGGATTCTGAGGAATGTGGAGGAACAGAGAGATCTTGGGGTTCATATCCACAGATCTCTGAAGGTTGCCACTCAACTGGATAGAACCATGAAGGCAGCTTATAGTGTGTTCACGTTTATTAACAGGGGTTTGAGTTTAGGAGCCATGGTATTATGCTGCAACTATACAGGACCTTGGTAAGACCACATTTGGAATATTGTGTGCAGTGCTGGTCACCTCACTATAAGGATGATATGGAAGTATTGGAGAGAGTGCAGAGGAGATTTACCAGGATGCTGCCAGGTTTGGAGAGTAGGTCTTATGAGGAAAGATTGAGGGAGCTGGGGCTTTTCTCTTTAGAGCAGAGGAGAATGAGAGGCAATTTAATAGAGGTTTATAAGATGATGAAGGGGATAGATAGAGTGGGCGTTCAGAGACCATTTCCTCGGATGGATGTAGCTGTTACTAGGGGGCATGAATATATAGTTCAAGTTGGGAGATGTAGGAGGGATGTCCAAGGTAGATTCTTTATTCAGAGAGATTGGAGAAACTTAGTTTGTTCTCACTGGAGCGATGGAGGCTGAGGGGAGACTTGATAGAAGTCTACAAGATTATGAGAGGCATGGACAGAGTGGATAGTCTGAAGCTTTTTCCCAAGGTGGAAGAGTCAATTACTAGGGGCATAGGTTTAAGGTGCGAGTGGCAAGATTTAAAGGAGATGTATGAGGCAGATTTTTTACAGAGTGGTGAGTGCTCAGAACTCGTTGCCAGGAGAGGTAGTGAAAGCAGGTACATAGAACAGTACAGGCCCTTCAGCCTTGAATGTTGTGCCAAGCTTTGTCGGAAACCAAGATTAAGCTATCCCACTCCTTATCATTCTGGTGTGCTCCACGTGCCTATCCAACATCAAAAGTTCCTAAAGTCCACTATCACAGCAGGCAGTGCATTCCACATCCCAACTCTGAGTGAAGAATCTAATAAAATAAAATCTGCCATGGAGGGATTTGAAGACAGGGCTCCAGAGTTTCTGGACTAATAATCTAGTGATAATATCACTGGGACATCATTGCTTCATAAGAAATCCTGTTGTACGTAGTATTCCATACCTGGTGTCACCAATATTCTGTACAGTGAAACATAACCTCCTTAATTTTAAATTCAGTTCTCACAATAAACAATAACATCCTATTAGTTTTTCTAATTACTTGCTATAACCTGTACACTGGTCTTTATGAGTCATCCCCTAGGCTACCCAGATCCCTCTGCGTCTTGGAGCTATGCAATCTCTCACCATTTCGATAATAAGCTTCTTTATTTTTCCCGCCAAACTGGACAGTTTCACATTGTCCCAGGTTATATTCCATTGGTAGATCTTTGTCCATTTATTTAACCTCTACCACTTTGCTGCCTCCTTACATCCTTTTTAGAACTTTTATATCCATCTTTCCATCATTAGCAAATTTGGAAACCATACCTTCATTCTCTTCATCCCAGTCATATAAATGGAATTGATCCCTGCGGCACATCTTGCCAATTGGAAAAAAATTCTTTGACAAAGTGTCATCCAGACTCGAAACCTTGTTTCTATTCTCTCTCCATAGAGGCTGTCAAACCTGCTGAGATTTTCCAGCATTTTCTGGTTCTATTTCCTGTTAGCTAACCAGCCAATCTTCTGTCCATGTCAGTGTGTTACACCCTGCACCATGAGCTTTTATTTTTTACAATAGTCTTATCAAATGCCTTCTGGAAATCTAAGTCCATCCACTGGTCTCTCTTTATCCACTACACATTACTGCCTTAATGAACTCCAATAAGTTGGTTAAATATGATTTCGTTTTCACAAAAACATGTTGACTCTGCCTGCTTATCTTGAATTTTTCCAAATGCCGCATCATAATGTCTTTAATAACAGCTTCTAATGTTTTTCCTATAACTCAAAAAAATCATTGCCGTATACATTTTCTTTACGTTATATTTAAAACACTGTCCAATTTCTCTAATTCATGACAGATTTTTGTTCAGAGATATACAGACCAGTTTGAACAGAAATTCAAACAAAAAGATTAGGTACAATTCTACCAAACAGTTCTGTTTGAAGTAACAGGAGGGCAAAAAGAAGACATGAGGTTGCTTTGGCAGACAGAGTGAAGGAAATCCAAAGAGCTTCTATAGGTGCATAAGGAGCAAAAGAACAGTGAGGGATAAAATTGGTCCTCTTGAAGACCAGAGTGGTAGACTGTGTATGGAACCAAAAGAAATGGGGGAGATGCTAAATGGGTTTTTTGCGTCCATATTTACTGAGGAAATTCCCTTATTGTTCCTTGGGAGCAGCGGTGTGAGGAGAGCTGGTGAGTAAATTTCTGTGTTTTTTTTTCCAAAATCGTGTCTGGTTTTTTTTTAACTCTTAAAACTGGAAACAGGAAATAGTCACAGGGAGGCCTGTGCAGGAGTTTTTTTTTCACCTGGACCTCCACAAATTGGGAAGGTGAAGAATCCCGATACTCTACACGTGTAGAGTATCCCAACCCTCCCCCCTCCTCTAACCTAATAAAAAAAGGAGACTAGGAGTGTGAGTAGGTAAGTTTAAGTTTATATTTGTTTCTGTGTAAAGGAAGTAATAGGGATGGCAGTGCAGGCAGTGCAATGTACCTCCTGTGGGATGTTTGAGGTGAGGGACACTGGTAGTGTCCCAGCTGATTACACCTGCCAGAGGTGCATCCAGTTCCACCTCCTTGAGGACCGTGTTAGGGACCTGGAGCTGGAACTGGAGGAAATAAGAATTATTAGGGAAGCAGAGATGGCTGTTGATAAAAGCTACAGGGAGATAGTTACTCCTAAATGTGATACATGGGTGACTGTTAGAAGGGGTAAGAAGCAGTCAGTGCAGAGTTCCCCCGAGGCTGTTCCTCTACGCAATAAGTACTCTGCTTTGGATGCTGTTGGGGATGTAGATACAACTGGGGTAAGCCATGGAGTACAGGTCTCGGGAGTTGAGCCTGTCCTTGATGCTCAGGTGGGAAGGGGGAAGAAAAGATCTGGATTAGTGATTGGGGACTCCCTAGTTAAGGGGATAGATAGGAGGGTCTGTGGGAAGGAGCGGGACTCGCGGTTGGTATGTTGCCTCCCGGGCGCTGGGGTCAGTGATATCTCTGACCGAGTGTTCAGGATCCTTAAGGGGGAGGGGAACCAGCCCCAAGTTGTGGTGCATGTAGGTACCCATGACGTAGGTAGGAAAAGGGATGGGGATATAAAGCAGAAATTCAGAGAGTTAGGGTGGAAACTTAGGGCTAAAACTAATGGAGTGGTTATCTCTGGTTTGTTACCTGAGCCGCGGGATGGCATAGAAAAGAATAGGGAGAGAGAACATTTGAATTCATGGCTAAAGGGATGGTGCAGGAGGGAAGGGTTCAGGTATTTGGACAATTGGGGCTCATTCTGGGGAAGGTGGGACCTCTACAAGAGGGATGGTCTGCACCTGAACCGGAGAGGTACCAATATCTTGGGGGGTAAATTTACCAGTGCTATTCGGGGGGGGGATGGGAA
>JAGIQG010000024.1:959262-1031669 GCA_024679065.1 Sphyrna mokarran | reverse complement strand
TCGGGGAGAATACTGCGATACTAGGTTGTAGACTGGGCAGGATTGAGGTTCATAAGGAGGAGGTGTTAGCGAATCTTGAGGGTATGAAAATTGATAAGTCCCCTGGGCCAGATGGGATTTACCCCAGGATTCTCTGGGAGGCTAGAGAGGAGATTGCAGAGCCTTTGGCTTTGATCTTCATGTCATCATTAGCTACAGGTATAGTGCCGGAAGACTGGAGGATGGCAAATGTTGTCCCTTTGTTCAAAAAGGGGAGTAGGGACCATCCTGGAAATTATAGACCGGTGAGCCTGACTTCTGTTGTGGGCAAGGTCTTGGAAAGAATTATAAGGGATAGGATTTATAAGCATCTAGAGAGAAATAAATTGATTAGGGATAGTCAGCACGGTTTTGTGAAGGGTAGGTCGTGCCTCACAAACCTTATTGAGTTTTTTAAGGAGGTGACCAAAGAGGTAGATAAGGGTAAGGCAGTTGATGTAGTGTATATGGATTTTAGCAAAGCGTTTGATAAGGTTCCCCATGGTAGGCTACTGCAGAAAGTGCAGATGCATGGGATTGAAGGTGATTTAGCAGTTTGGATTAGGAATTGGCTAGCTGATAGAAGACAGAGGGTGGTGGTTGATGGGAAATATTCAACCTGGAGTGCAGTTACAAGTGGTGTACCTCAAGGATCCGTTTTAGGGCCACTGCTGTTTGTCATTTTTATAAATGACCTAGAGGGTTGGATTAGTAAATTTGCTGACGATACCAAAGTGGGGGGAGTTGTAGACAGCGAGGATGGATGTTACAGTTTGCAGAGGGACATAGATAGGTTGCAGAGCTGGGCCGTGAGGTGGCAAATGGAATTCAATACGGATAAGTGTGAGGTGATTCACTTTGGTAGGAATAACAGGCATATGAAATATAGGGCTAATGGAAGGACCCTTAATAGTGTTGTCGAGCAGAGGGATCTTGGTGTACAAGTACATAGCTCTTTGAAAGTTGGCACCCAGGTTGATAAAGTTGTTAAGAAGGCGTACGGTGTGTTAGCTTTTATTGGTAGAGGGATTGAATTTAGGAGCCGTGAGGTTATGTTACAACTGTACAAAACTCTGGTGCGGCCGCACTTGGAGTATTGCGTACAGTTCTGGTCGCCGCATTATAAGAAAGATGTGGAAGCATTGGAAAGGGTGCAGAGGAGGTTTACCAGGATGTTGCCTGGTATGGTGGGAAGGCCTTATGAGGAAAGGCTGAGGGACCTGAGGTTATTTTCATTAGAGAGAAGAAGGTTACGCGGTGACCTAATTGAGGCGTATAAGATGATCAAGGGATTGGATAGGGTGGATAGTGAGAGCCTTTTTCCTCAGATGGTGATGACCAACACGATGGGACATAACTTTAAATTAAGAGGTGGTAGTTATAGGACGGATGTCAGAGGCAGGTTCTTCACACAGAGGGTGGTGAGGGCGTGGAATGCCCTGCCTGCAGCAGTTGTGGACTCGCCTACTTTGGGGACATTCAAATGTTCGGTGGATAGGCATATGGATGATATTGGAATAGTTTAGGTTAGAGGGTCCACTGGCCGGCGCAACATCGAGGGCCGAAGGGCCTGTACTGCGCTGTAATGTTCTATGTTCTAAAAGTGACGTCACAGGTGGATAGGGTTGTAAAGAGTGCTTTTGGTACATTGGCCTTTATAAATCGGAGTATCGAGTGTAAAAGTTGAAGTGTTATGGCAAGGTTATATTAGGCATTGGTGAGGCTGAATTTAGAGTATTGTGTACAGTTTTGGGCACCTAGTCACAGGAAGGATGTAAATAAGGTTGAAAGAGTGCAGAGAAGGTTCACAAGGATGTTGCCAGGACTTGAGAAGCTGAGTTACAGATAGAGATTGAATAAGTTAGGATTTTATTCCCTGGAGTGTAGAAGAATGAGGGGAGATTTAATAGAGGTGTGTAAGATTATGTTGGGTATAGATAGAGTGAATGCAAGCAGGTTTTTTCCACTGAGGGTAGGGGAGAAAAAAAACCAGAGGGTATGGGTTAAGGGTGAAAGGAGAAAAGTTTAAAGGGAATATTAGGGGAGAGGATTCTTCACACAGAGAGTGGTGGGAGTGTGGAATGAGCTGCTGGATAAAGTGGTAAATGCAGGGTCACTTTTAACGTTAAAAAAAACTTGGACGGGTTCACGGGTGAGAGGGGTGTGGAGGGATATGGTCCAAGTGCAGGTCAAAGGGACTAGGCAAAAAATGGTTTGGCACAGACAAGAAGAGCCAAAAGGCCTGTTTGTGAGCTGTAATTTTGTTCGGTTCTATGGTGTCAATGGTAATTTCTGTGTTTTAATAATTGCAAAGCTATAAATTCAAACAGCATCACGGTAACGGGATCAGTTAGAAAGTGTGATCAGCATCATGAATGATATTCTGATCCCCTTTTGCTGGTTTTCTGCCACAATTACACAGCCAGTCATAAGATTAAAATGTACCCTTTATGGACTTTACAAGAAACTTGCAGCATTTCCAAAAATCACCACCAGGAATCATCACCAGAAGACAGAGGGTGGTGGTTGATGGGAGATATTCATCTTGGAGTTCGATGACAAGCGGTGTACCTCAGGGGTCTGTTTTGGGGCCCCTGCTGTTTGTAATTTTTATAAATGATCTGGATGAGGGTATTGAAGGATGGATTAGTAAATTTGCAGATGACACTAAAGTCGGTGGAGTGGTAGATAGTGAAGAGGGGTGTTATAGTTTGCAGAGGGACTTGGACAAGTTGCAGAGCTGGGCCGAGAGGTGGCAAATGGAGTTTAATGTGGAAAAGTGTGAGGTAATGCACTATGGCAGAAATAATAAATGTGTAGAGTATAGGGCTAATGGTAGGATTCTTAGTAGTCTAGATGAACAGAGGGATCTTGGTGTGTATGTGCATAGATCCTGAAAGTAGGCAGTCAGGTCGAGAAGGTTGTTAGGAAGGCATATGGAGTCTTGGCTTTTATTGGTAGAGGGATTGAATTTCGGAGCCGCAACGTCATGTTGCAACTGTACAAAACTCTAGTGCGGCCGCACTTGGAGTATTGTGTGCAGTTCTGGTCCCCACATTATAAGAAAGATGTGGAGGCATTGGAGAGGGTACAGAGGAGGTTTACCAGGATGTTGCCTGGTATGGAGGGCAGGTCTTATGAAGAGAGGCTGAGGGATTTGAGGTTGTTTTCGTTAGAAAGGAGGCGGCTAAGAGGGGACCTAATCGAAACATATAAGATGATTAGAGGTTTAGATAGGGTGGACAGTGATAGCCTTTTTCCTAGGATGGAGAAAGCTAGCACGAGGGGACACAGCTTTAAATTAAGGGGTGATAGTTATAGGACGGATATCAGAGGCAGGTTCTTTACCCAAAGGGTGGTTCGGGAGTGGAATGCCCTGCCTGCAGCAGTTGTAGATGCGCCAAGTTTGGTGGCGTTTAAGAGGTTAGTTGATAAGTATATGGAAGAGAAGGGAATGGTTTAGTTTGGAGGGGCATTGCTTTTTATATTGGTCGGCGCAACATCGAAGGCCGAAGGGCCTGTTCTGTGCTGTAATGTTCTATGTTCTATGTTCTAGGAATCAAATTTTCTATTTGCTTTCCAAGCCCTATAAACAAACAGTGGTTTGCTTTATCGATATCTCCTGCTGCTTTTTCCCCAATTGCTGTTTGTCACCATAAGGTGTTGGCTTTATTCTTGATAACAGGAGCAGTACCGGTCTGTGCCAGACTGGCAAGGGGCTTTTTTAAGTAATGTTAACTTTTGCACCAGTTTTGAATGTTTGTGACCATGGAGTTAAGCACTTGGGTAAAATAACAAACTGTCCCAGTCCAACACCAGCATCTCCACATCATAACAAACAGACAGAATTTGTGAATCCGACAGTTATTTTATTGAACTTAACTTCTGGTCAAAACAACTGTTTCTCTGACCCACTGTGACTAAGAAATGTTAATGGCCTCGGAACACTGTAACATAGAAACATAGAACATTACAGCACAGAACAGGCCCTTCGGCCTTCGATGTTGCGCCGACCAATATAAAAAGCAATGCCCCTCCAAACTAAACCATTCCCTTCTCTTCCATATACTTATCAACTAACCTCTTAAACGCCACCAAACTTGGCACATCTACAACTGCTGCAGGCAGGGCATTCCACTCCCTAACCACCCTCTGGGTAAAGAACCTACCTCTGATATCCGTCCTATAACTATCACCCCTTAATTTAAAGCTGTGTCCCCTCGTACTAGCTTTCTCCATCCTAGGAAAAAGGCTATCACTGTCCACCCTATCTAAACCTCTAACCATCTTATATGCTTCGATAAGGTCTCCTCTTAGCCGCCTCCTCTCTAACGAAAACAACCTCAAATCCCTCAGCCTCTCTTCATAAGACCTGCCCTCCATACCAGGCAACATCCTGGTAAACCTCCTCTGTACCCTCTCCAATGCCTCCACATCTTTCTTATAATGTGGGGACCAGAACTGCACACAATACTCCAAGTGCGGCCGCACTAGAGTTTTGTATAGTTGCAACATGACGTTGCGGCTCCGAAATTCAATCCCTCTACCAATAAAAGCCAAGACTCCATATGCCTTCCTAACAACCTTCTCGACCTGACTGCCTACTTTCAGGGATTGTAGACAATCAAAGGCTGCAATTTAACAGTTCCATTACATGACACATCAACAGCAAGGTGTCTGCATCTTTCCAGCATCAAGACCATATTATAACAGGACGTATCCAGTGAACTAGACCTTCCGTTGTAAGCAATTAAAGGATGTTTACGTTAAATACAGCATTATGTGCATACAAAATTCACAAATTACGTGCATTATCAAGTATACCTTGCATAACTCAGTGCAGTTATCCAATTGAGAAATATTTTCCATTTTACAATCAAACCCTGCCTAACTTCCCACAATAGTCACGATGTGGAGATGCCGGCGTTGGACTGGGGTAAACACAGTAAGAAGTCTGACAACACCACGTTTAAGTCCAACTGACTTATTTGATAATAAACTCATACAAGCTTGTGTGTTTACTATCAAATGAATCGGTTGGACTTAAACCTGGTGTTGTCAGATTTCTTACTAACTTCCCATAGAACAGAGAAAACTTCCACGAGTAACAACTCCAACATTCCGGCTCCTTTTATTCCAATCCGTAAAGGGATTTCTGTTCATCAATATTTGGGAAACTTCTGGATTATTCACAATACCAATACTGCTCTTCCCCCATAAAGTTAACTCAAGTTTATTAGTCACAAGTGGGCTTACATTCACAATGTAATGAAGTTATAGTGAAAATCCCCTAGTAGCCACATTCTGGTGCCTATTCGGGTACGCTGAGGGAGAATTTAGCATGGTCAATACATTTAACCTATCTCAAAGTACTTCCCAGAAATGCTCACTAAATTAGTTACAAAGCTATGTGCAACATTAAGGGAAGTAGCTAAAAGATTGGTCAATGAAAGAGGTTTTAAGGGATGTCTTTGGAAGGAGCTGGAGAGACAGAGAGGGAATTTCAGAGCTTTAGGCTGAGGCAGCTGAAGACACGGACACCAACAGTGAAGCTCTGAATATCTGGGATGTTCAGGAGACCAGTGTGCTGATATCCAAGGATTGTGTGGCTGGGAGAGATTATAGAGATAGAGGTGGGTCCGGTCATAGCAGGAATGTGATAATAAGATGCCAGTTTTAAAGCTAAGATGCTGCTTAACGAGAAGAAATAAACAAGCTCAAGCTTATAAAAGGTAGAAAGTGGGACAGCAGGTGGAATGTTTTGGAATAGTTGACTCTGAAGGTAACAAAGACGAGGATTTCAACACCAGATGAGTTGAGTTACGGACAGAGTTGGTGACTGTTACAAAGATGAACATAGATGGTGGAGATTTCGAGCGAGCGAGTGAGTGCACACACGCTTTGATTAATCAAATAAACAAAATCAACAAACAGGGATAAATTAAAAAGTAGCTCTTTAAAGAGATACGGCATCAAAGTAAACAGAGTCTCAAAAGAAATTTAAAATATCAAAACAAAATCCAATTGAAGGGATTGATTAAAAACCCCAGACACTGCGGTACACAGCAGGTGTAGGAGCCTCAATCCTGCCAGCAGGCTACCTTTCCAGGGAAACCCGACAGTGATCAAAGCTGTGGAAGAGGGTCAGATATCAAGACACGTTAATGGTAGCTTGGAAAAGCCCGGGATGAGACGCACAAGGAAGTCCTCCTCTCTTCTGGCTCCTTCCTGCCCTGGGTGCTGCGCATTTGTGCAGAGATGTATTGAGATGGTGGCCAGGTCAGAAATTCAGCTTACAATTCAGGGAATTGCCTTTGCTAACTCCTAGAAGTCACTATAAATGCACTATCGTACTTGCTGCATTTACAAAAAGGACATATTCCAAAAACAGCTTTATTGTTGGCAATGAATGTGGAGAGAGAGAGTGGATGTTAGTTAAATAAAAACAGAAAATGTTGGAATACTCAGCAGGTCTGGCAACATGTGTGGAGAAAGAAACAGTTAACGTTTAACATGTTTCTCAAATACAGCAATTTGCCTCCAGCTGCTTTCCAATCATGTTTAAGGTATTCTAATTAACTTTCCAAAATTAACAAACTAATAACAAACTTATATTGATTGCAAAGATATTTCCTGGCTTATTAGAAGGGACAGGAAATGACCATTGCTGAATCCCCCATTAACAATATCTGGAGTTACCTTTGACCAGAAACTGAACTGGACTAGCCAGGTAAACACTGTGGCTATAGGAGAGGGTCAGAGGCTGGGAATCCTGCAGAGAATAACTCACCTCCTGACTCCCCAAGTCCTGCCCACCATTTACAAGGCACAAGTCAGGAGTGTACTGGAATAGTCCCCACTTGCCTGGAAGGGTGCAGCTCCAACAACTCAAGAAACTCAACACCATCCAGAACAAAGAAACCTGCTTGATTGCTACCCCTTCCACCACCAACATACAGTAACTGGCCTGTGTGTCAACTACGAGATACACCACAGGAACTCAGCAAAGTTCCTTTGGCAACATCTTCCAACCTATGACTGCTATCGTCTCAAAGGAGAAAAACAGCAGATACCTGGGAACACCACCAACTGGAAATTGCCCTTCAAACACTCGCCATCCTGACTTGGAAATATATCACCCTTTTCTCACTGTCACTGGGCCAAAATCCTGGAACACCCTCCCTTACAGCACTGTGGGTGTATCTACACCATATGGACTGCAGCAGTTCAAGAAGGCAGCTCATCACTACCTCTTCAAGGGCAATAAATGCTGGCCTAAATCAGCAACGTCCACATCCTAGAGATGTTTCTTTTTAAAATTTACTTTACGTTGGTTGTAACATCAGAAGTGTGAGCATTCTGGGGAATAAGTTCATTGGCTTTGAGTGGAGATTCTACAATGGGTTTCGCTGCCAAAAAGAAACTCTGGCGTGCTAGTCTGTCACTTGTTTTAGTATGACTCAACTGGAATCAAAGGACTCTAACACAAATCCATCCTAAGCACATCTTAAATCATTTCATAATCTGTTGTTCATGATCGTATTTTTACCTCAGGCCAAGTGCATCAAATTCATTGAGGTTGTAAATTGGAATTGGCAAGTTTTTTGAGAAACATGATTGCTTTTCAGGTCTAAAGAATGTTAGATTTGATTTGTCTCTTGTCTATCAGACAAGTTTAATAAATGTTCTTTTCAGATACTTCCTTTTAAGAAAAAATTGAACTAAAGAGCAGATGATTAAAGTAAGATTGTTTTGTAGCGTGTGTTAGCAACTTTGAGATTCTATGTTCTGGAAATGAGGTATTAATTAATTTTAAATTAAAACATACTTAATTATTTACTTTAAATTACAAACAGTTTGCCCAGAAAATTCAAAGTCATATTTGAAGTGAATCTCCTTTACTGTCTTTGATAATTACTGTTAGATGTTATAAGACAAACATATTGAATGTTTCATGACAAGGTCAATGATCTCTTTCTTTGACTGCTATCTTTAGCTGTATACGATTGTGTTATTAAACCATAAGCATAATTCCACTCCCTGCCTGCCCTCAGTCTTTCACATCACATAAATTATCACATTAAATCGCCTCATTATAGGAAGGATGTAGAGGCTATTGAGAGGGTTCAGAGGAGATTTACAAGAATGCTGCCTGGATTGGGATGCAGGCCTTATGAAGATAGGTTGAGGGAGCAGGGACTCTTCTCACTGGAGAGACGTAGGTTGAGAGGCGACCTGATAGGGGTTTATAAAATGTTGAGAGGGACAGATAGGGTGGACTCTCAGAGACTATTTCCCCGAGCTGAAATGGTAAATACGAGAGGACACAGATTTAAGGTGCAGGGAAGCAAATACAAAGGAGGTGTCAGGGGTAGGTTTTTCACTCAGAGGGTGGTGAGTGAATGGAACTGACTGCCGTCGGAGGTTGTTGAGGCAAACTCACTGGGGTTTTTTAAGAGACTTCTGGATGAGTATATGGAAAAGAATAGGATAGGGGGTTATAGATAGGTCTGTGGATTGATAGATGTGATCGGCGCAACTCGTGGGCCAAAGGGCCTGTTTGTGCTGTATCGTTCTATGTTCTTATGTTCTATGTTCTATAAACTGGAATTTGTTGATAGTTTGTCTATCATCTACCAATCTATTCATTGACAAAGTGCATCTGTAGCAGACAGAATCCCTCAATTAAATTTAGAACTTCCCAGAGTCTGTACACCATCTACAAGGCAAGGGTGTGATGGAATACTCCCACTTGCCTGGATAGGTGCAGCTCCAACAATAGCCAACACCACCATCCAGGACAAAGAAGCTCCACTTGATTGACACTCCATCCACCATCTTCATTACCACTCCTTCCCCTAGGCACAAAGCAGGATTTTCTCACCATGCTGCAGTGTTTTTTTTAGAGAGCTCTGTCACTGGCTGGTGAAGAATGTTATGATCTCATGCTGTCAACAGGGTTTTGTGTTATTTGTACCGTCTACGACTGGCCAATGGCCTATATCATCTTCAAGATGCATTGCTGGAATTCATCAAGGTTCCTTAGGTAGCATCTTCCAAAACTCATCATCATCTAGAGGACAAGAGCAGCAGGTACCTGGAAACACCACTGCCTGGGAGATCTCTTTCAGTCACCCATCATTCTGACTTGGAAATCTATCACTGTTCCTTCATTGTTATGATGTGGAGATGCTGGTGTTGGATTGGGGTAAGCACAGTAAGAAGTCTCACAACACCAGGTTAAAGTCCAACAGGTTTATTTGTGTGTGTGAATAGAACTCCCACTTACCTGATGAAGAAGTAGTGCTCCGAAAACTAATGGCATCTGCTAGCAGATAAACTTCTTACTGTCCTTCACTGTTAGACAGTGACAGTAAGCCTCAGAATGCTCTTTTCGCTGTCCAGTTGATACTGTGCATGTTCTGAACAAAAGGATCAAGAATTGAAATATAGAGTAAAACTGTTCCTTAATCTAACTGTCTATTGGTGCAACAGTCTAGAGCCTACTGGGTAGGCTCTCAATTGCTTGTAATTATAAACAATAACTTCTTCCAACACAAAGTATACAATGGATGCACCAACAGGAAGAGCTGAAGCCAGAAGATGACAATTGTCTGAAAGAATCAGGTTTATTCCAATCATTGCAAAAGACAGAGGTGCAGATTTAATTTCTCCCAGATAATAATGGGTTCTTGGAATTTTCTTCCTCAAAAGGCTGTGGGAGCAGTCTTTGAATATTTTTAAGGCAGAGGGAACTAAATTATTGATAAACAAAGGGGTGAAAGGTTAATCAGATCAGCCATGTTCTTACTGAATGATGCAACAGGTTCAGGGGGCCGAGTGGCCTACTCCTCCCAATTCTTATGTTCCTACTACAATTGATCATAAAACAGGCACAGATTTTCCCAAACTACTCCTCCTGTTCCCACAGATAACATCCTTAAAAAGAATCTTGTAATTGACTGAGCTTGGAGATTATTAGCATGGTCAATGACCATATTAACATACATAATGTGAACATACAAATGTACATGTTACACCATAGTACTAAGGCACATGAGTAAGATATAACATCTCGCAAGAGAATAATTTCTAGATTAAATGAAGAATTGACATTATTGACCAGAAAGGTGCCCAGTCTCAGGATACAGGGATCGAGCATTCAGACTGAGATAGGAGAGTTTTTTTTTCACTCAAAGAGTAGTGAATGGGTAGGGTAAGTGAGTAGGCAAGGATCTGAGAGATGGAATATAACATTGGCAAGTGTGAGGTTATCCGCTTTGGAAGGACTAATAGTAAAATAGACTATTATTTAAATGGTGAAAAATTACAACATGCTACTGTGCAGAGGGACCTGGGGGTCCTTGTGCGTGAATCGCAAAAACTCAGTCTGCAGGTGCAGCAGTGATCAGGAAGGTGAATGGAATGTTGGCCTTTATCGCGAGGGGGATAGAATATAAAAGCAGGGAGGTCTTGCTGCAAATGTACAGGGCACTGGTGAGGCCGCAACTGGAGTACTGTGTGCAGTTTTGGTCCCCTTATTTGCAAAAGGCCTTATTGACCTTGGAGGGAGTACAGAGAAGGTTCACAAGGCTGATATTGGAGATGAGGGAGTTAGCCTATGAGGAGAGATTGAGTAGATTGGGCCTGCATCTTTGGAGTTTAGAAGGCTGAGGGTGGGGGGATCTTATAGAGACATATAAGATAATGAAGGGGCTAGACAGAGCAGAGGCAGAGGGATTACTTCTACTTAGAAAGGAAACAAGAACCAGTGGGCACAGCCTCAAAATAAGCAGGAGTCAATTTAGAACAGAGTTGAGGAGGAACTTCTCTCAGAGAGTAGTGAATCTTTGGAATTCTCTGCCCATTGAAGCAGTGGAGGCTACCTCATTAAATGTGTTTAAGTCACAGGTAGATAGATTTCTGATCAATAAGGGAATTAAGGGTTATGGGGAACAGGTGGGTAAGTGGAACTGATCCACTATCAGATCAGTCATGATCTTATTGAATAGCGGGGCAGGCTTGAGGGACTAGCTGGCCTACTCCTGCTCCTATTATTTATGTTCTTATGAATCTTTGGAATTTTCTACTACAGGGAGCTCTGGATGTTCAGAGGCCCTGATCATTGAGGGAATTGCCAGAAAACAAAAAAACAGGAATTGATCCTTTACAATTGAAGTTTCTCTGAAAGAGTGCATTGGTCCTTCAAGTGAATCAAAATTAATGTGCTCGGTTGTATTATTCTGCGCAGTCCTTATGATAAGGAACAATTTATTCACTCAATTTATGAATGATTGTAGCAGCCAGGAACATTCAATCAAGTTGCCAGGTACTAACATTTCAATAATGTCTTGACATTATATCAGATAGCTGAATTCCTTTGATGTCGAACTGTTGGAATGATGATCTGATATCAGGTACTAGGTCGAGGAAGTCAGGAACAAAAGCTTCTATTCATTGACCTCCGTCCTGCTGCTGCTCCAGTGTTTATACTCTATCGCGCTTTGTCTTATTGTCAAGGTTCTACAATCTTGCGTCCTTTCAAACTCATTACAATAAAGAACACTGCATTCTTAAAGAGTTACACAGTCGATTGTCTTTCCAACTTTATAGGTCTTGATTACAATCCATGATAAATCCCAGCCTGTTGCTTTTTCAAATTTTCCAATAATTTAATCCTTTAATCTTTCTTCTTTTTTCATTAATCACATTATTGTGGTCTATTAGTAACCCAGTTTCCCAATCTGCCTTAGCAGAGAATTAGTTAATCTTCTAATCTAAACTCTATGTAGAATGTGAATGTATATTGTTTATTTAAAACAGGGTGGAGTGAAAAGTGGAAAATCCACTTTAAGGAAATTTTGATACACAAAGCCATCTTAATAAAACAGCTTGTTCAGGAATAAAACCAATTTCATTCATTCTAGAGATTGTAGAAGTTTTCAGTTTCTGTCACCATTTTTAATTGATCGATATAGAAACAATCCAGATATCCTCTTCGTGGTACACCCACCGTTAAAGTCTACTTTTGGTCAAACTCAATGTTTAATGACTTAAGGCACAATTAAAATGCAGCTTTAAGTGGGAGCAAGAGATCATTCCAACTGAACATAAACAACATTCTTGGCAGTGTTGAGGAGCAGAAGGATCTTGGGGTCCGGGTCCACAGGACTCTTAAGTCTGCCCCGCAAGTAGAGGATGTGGTCAAGAAGGCGTATGGTATACTGGCCTTCATTGATAGAGGGATTGAGTTTAGGAGTCAGGAGGTAATGCTGCAACTTTATAAGACCCTTGGTCAGACCCCACTTGGAGTACTGTGTGCAGTTCTGGTCGCCTCACTATAGGAAGGATGTGGAAACTATTAAAAGGATGCAGAGGAGGTTTACAAGGATGTTGCCTGGATTGGGGGGCATGCCTTATGAAGACAGGTTGAGGGAGCTACATCTCTTCTCCCTGGAGAGACGAAGGTTGAGAGGCAACCTAATAGTGGTTTATAAGATGTTGAGAGGAATAGATAGAGTGGATTCTCAGAGGCTATTTCCCAGGGCTGAAATGGTCGCTACGAGAGAACACAGGTTTAAGGTGCTGGGGGGCAAGTACAGAGGAGATGTTAGGGGTAAGTTTTTCACTCAGAGGGTGGTGAGTGAATGGAATCGGCTACCGTCAGTGGTGGCAGAGGCGAACTTGCTGAGGTCTTTTAAGAGACTTCTGGATGAGTATATGGGATTTAATGGGATTGGGAGTTACAGATAGTTCTATGGCCTGGTAGGTACTGATATGATCGGCACAACTTGTGGGCCAAAGGGCCTGTTTGTGCTGTAGTGTTCTATGTTCTACAACATTCAAATACAGTTTGTCAGTTTCCTACACTTTTCTCCCAAGAATTAATTGAATGATTAGCTCACAAGTAACAGAGCACTGTTTACAAAATTACTAAATATTTTACTCATATGACTGCCATAGATACTGACTGTCCATTTTAAACCAGTTAATGTTTCAATTTTCCCCAAATTTACTACATTCTAAAACAATCTCAGAAGATTAGCATTAGCGAATGTGAAATTGCGATACAAGAAAGGATGAAGAGAGAAAACAAGGAATTACAGGATTGTTAGCCTGACAATCATCAGGAAAGCATTGGAATCTGTTACTAAAGTAAATCTTAACAACGCACTTAGCAAATCGTTGTTAAACAATGTTGACTTTGATCATCCAAAAAGAAAGTTGTGTTTAACATATTAAGGGGAAGGTGGACTTAAGGTGACATCAGATTGGCCTGGCCTTGCTGATTGTGGAGCAGATTAGAGGAGCCTGAATAACATGTTCATAGAACATAGAACATTACAGCACAGAACAGGCCCTTCGGCCTTCGATGTTGTGCCGACCAAAATAAAAAGCAATGCCCCTCCAAACTAAACCATTCCCTTCTCTTCCATATACTTATCAATTAACCTCTTAAACGCCACCAAACTTGGCGCATCTACAACAGCTGCAGGCAGGGCATTCCACTCCCTAATCACTCTTTGAGTAAAGAACCTACCTCTGATATCCGTCCTATAACTCATACCCCTTAATTTAAAGCTGTGTCCCCTCGTGCTAGCTTTCTCCATCCTAGGAAAAAGGCTATCACTGTCCACCCTATCTAAACCTCTAATCATCTTATATGCTTCAATAAGATCCCCTCTTAGCCGCCTCCTTTCTAACGAAAACAACCTCAAATCCTTCAACCTCTCTTCATAGGACCTGCCCTCCATACCAGGCAACATCCTGGTAAACCTCCTCTGTACCCTCTCCAATGCCTCCACATCTTTCTTATAATGTGGCGACCAGAACTGCACACAATACTCCAAGTGCGGCCGCACTAGAGTTTTGTACAGTTCCTTCTCCTATTTCCAATATTCTCAAATTGCTTAGAGTTTTTGAGGAACTAACTGGTAGGGTAAGATAAAGAGGAACTAATAGATGTATACCTGGATTTCCAAAAATATTCAATAAGATGCCATACAAAAGATTAATGTTACATAACAGTTCATGGAGTGGGGGTTTTATATATACACTAGCACAGACAGTGGATTTGTTAATGGACAGGAAACAGAGATTAGAGATAAATGAGACAAGTTGGCAGACAGCGAATCGTAAAATGTCACCAAGGAACAATGCTGGGCTTCAACTATTGAAAATTCATGTTACTGATCTGAATGAAGAGGAAAGGTCCAGGTTTGCTGATGATACAAAACTAGACAGAAGTTCAAGCTGTGAAGACAAAGGAACTGTAAAACAAGTGGGTAAGTGAGCAACAAGGTGGAGAGTAATATAGACAAGAATGAACTTATTTACTTTGGTTGTAAAATAGTCAAGTTGAATAATGTGAAACTTGCAAATGCTGATGTTCAGAGGAACTTTGGTGCAGTCACACAAAGAAAGAGAGTTAGCACACAGTAACAGCAATAACTAAGGATACTGAATGATCCATCGGCCTTCATTATAGAGAATTGGAGCCAATACAAAAATTAAGAGTCTTACTACAATTGGACAGGACTTTGGCAACATCATACACAGAGCATTGTACGCAATTTTGGTCTCCACATTTAGGAAAGGCTACAAAAGACCATCTTCAAGGCAAGTAAAGGTTCCACTGATTAGCCCCTAACATGGAGAGTGAAGTAAATTGGGCCTCCACACTCAAATTTAAAAGAGGTGATCTCATTTCAAGATTTGGAAGGTCAGGGTAGACAGAGAGAGGTTTTCCCAACTGGCTGGGGGATCCAGAACATGGGGATATAGAAACATAGAAGCACAGAAAAACTACAGCACAATACAAGGCCTTCAGCCCACAAAGTTGGGCTGAACATGTCCCTACCTTAGAGATTACGAGGCTTATCTATAATCCTCAATGTTACTAAGTTCCATGTACCTATCTAAAAGCCTCTAAAAAGAACCTATTGAATCCACCTGCATCATCAGCAGTCTATTTCATACACTCACCACCGAGTGAAAAACTTATCCCTGACATCTCCTCTGTACTACTCCCCAGCACCTTAAACCTGTGTCCTCTCGCAGCAACCATTTCAGCCCTGGGAAAAAGCCTCTGAGAATCCACTTGATCAATACCTCTCAACATCTTATAAACCTCTATCAGGTCACCCCTCATCCTTCATCTCTCCAAGGAGAAAAGGCTGAGCTCCCTCAACCTATCCTCATAAGGCATGCCTTCCAATCCAGGCAACACCCTTGTAAATCTCCTCTGCACCCTCTCAATAGCTTCCACATCCTTCCTGTAGTGAGGCGACCAGAACTGCACACAGTACTCTAAATGGGGTCTGACCAGGGTCTTATACAGCTGCAGCATTACCTCCCAACTCCTAAATGCAATCCCACGATTGATGAAGGCCAGTACACCATACGCCTTCTTAACCACATCCTCCACTTGTGAAGCCAATTGACCGACTATATATACATATATCCATATTTCAATATTTACAAAGGAAGCATGTACTTCAGTCATTCCAGATTTCTGCTGGGAACAAGTTGCTTTCAAACCAAAATAAACAAATTGTATTTTGGCAGCCTCACATTGTGCTTTTTAAAAGACACTCCAAGCCTCTAAACGTCAGTATTCACAGATAGGTTTTATTAACCTACAGAGTGATGGACCGAAAGCTAGAACAGTGAATCTGATTGGAAACTCTCAGCTGCTATGGAGCTGATGAGTTGAATGTACATCTTCTCTGCTACAACCTTGTTCCTACTTTCCTTTTCTAGACCCTTTTCTGTGGAAAACCAAAGTGGAAAAATGATAAACATCCCTCCTCCTCTCAGTCCCAGATCTACATGGAAAGCTTCTGGAAATCATGGCTGGAGATGTGGTTTTTTTTCCCACATGGCTCGGTACAGTTTCACCCTGCAGGCTGTACTTTCCCTGAATCATATCAGTGATATATCTTGTGATCACTCTGGGATTAGATATTAACTCTGAAAATCTGTTACCTCAACAAAAAACTTAAAGTACTACAGAAAGCAGCAAATCCTAAATATTTTGAACTTAGTAATTAAAAATTATTTTTTACAATATATTTGTAAACAGTAGTTTGAGAAATTAACAAATCAGAGAAAAGAGCCAGGATGGAGACCCAGATACACGGAAGGAGAAAACCACTCAGGAAGGAACCAAGTGCAGCAAAGGAAGATTGAGGGAAATACAAGGTCCAGAGAAAGATGCGAGACACTGCACAGCACTCCTCCCTCTCGGCATCATTCTTACCAACTCTGGTTCCAAGGTGTCCCCACTTTCGAGTAACGTGTGCTGGAGAGTCAGCAGGTGGCCAGTCCAGGACAGAGTGATTTATTGCCAAGTCTGTCACCCACACCCGCGTGGCCAAGTTTCGTGCACAAATGGCCACTAAAATCAATCAACATTCATAGATTGGTGAGCAGAGCTGGCTTCTTCCTGCTCTCTTACACTCTGATCACACAGGTCACTCCATCCATATCAGCATTTCATTCATGGACAGGAATATATTAGCAGCCTGGCATGAGTTCATTTTCATCAGCCTAATTCACAGTCAGAACAACTTCACAGCTATTCTGGATTTACGTCAAACACCACTCAGATCTTTAAAACCATTAGATAGAGAAGCTGAAATAGACCATTCAGCCCATCGAGCCCAATCTGCTGTTCAATAAGATCATAGCTGAGCAAATTGTGGCCCCAGCTCCATTCTCCTGCCCATTAACACTGACTCCCTTCACAATCAGAAAACAGTAACTCAGGCTCGAATATATTCGATAGGCCAACATCCCCAGCTCTCTGTGGAAGAAAATCCCAAAGACTGACAACCCTCGCAGAATAAATTTCTCCTCATCTCCATCTTAAACAAAATAGCTGTTATTTTTAGCACACCTCCGTCCCTTCCAACTCCAGCCCACCCCCCTCCAGTTCAAGATATTCCCCACGAGAATCCTCTCAGTTTTAAAACCCACAGAATTTTATACGTTTCAATAAGATCACCTCTGATTTGTCTAAACCCCAACGAGTAAAGGCTTAAACTGCTTAACCTTTTGTCGAAGATAACCTCTTTAACCAGATGATCAGCTGTGTGAATCTTTTCGGAATTGTTTCTAATGCCAGTGTTATCCCTCGGAGTCTAAAACTGTTCACAGGGCTCCAAATATGAGCTCATCAATGCTCTGTCCAGTTTGAATGAAACATCCCTACTTTAGACTCAAATTTCTTACATCAAAATCCAACATTCTCTTTACTTCCGATTTACCTGCTTTTCCTTCATGTACAAAGACATCTTTTATTGCCTTCTCCAGGGAAATTAGAGATGGGCAATAAATGCAAGCCTAGCCAACAATGTCCACCTTCCAGGAATGAATAAATCAAACTCAACCTTATCTTCTGCCTTTATAAACTCTTTATATTCTTTCCATTTTCTGTCAGTTAGCCAGTCCTTTACTCACACTGATTTATCATCCCCAAAACCAGGAGTTCAACCTGTTCAGTAAACCTTTATATGGCACTTTATCAAATGCCTTTTGGAAACCCAAATACCCACATCAACTGGTTCCCCTTTATTCATCCTGCTTGTTAATTCTCAAAAGGACTCCAATAAATTTGTGCAACACAAATCCCTTTTCATGTAACTGTCCTGACTGTCTGCTTGAATGTTCTAAATATCCTGCTATTACTCTTTAATAACCGATTCTAGCATTTTCCGAAGGACAAAATGTAAAACTAATAGGCCTAGAATTTCCTTCCTAGGGACAGGACAGTGGCACGAGGGGCAGCACAGTGGTTAGCACAGCAGCCTCTCAGTGCCAGGGTCCCAGGTTCAATTCCCAGCTTCGTCACTGTCCATGTGGAGTCTGTACATTCTCTCTGGGTCTGCGTGGGTTTCTTCCGGGATCTCTGGTTTCCTCCAACAGTCCAAAAGATATGTTAAATTCTGCCTCAGTGTAATCGAACAGGTGCCAGAGCGTGATGATTAGGGGATTTTCACAATAATTTCATTACAGTGTTAATGTAAGCCTACTAGTAACACAAATAAATTTCAAACTTTTCTTTCCACCTCCCTTCATTCTCCAACAATGATGTAATAATTTACTGTTTTCCAATCTGCTGAGAGCTTTTAAGAATCTCGGGAATTTTGGCAGATTACAATCTGCAGACAATTCCTTTGACAGTGAACAATGCAGCATTATTACCAGGCGAGGGGATTGATTATACAACAGTGGGTCATAAAAAATCTTCAATAGATTTTAACTTTTTTAACTACTGGAACTATTTTTACACATGTACAACAACGGGCACAAGCTAGGAAATCTCTCTAATGCTTACACAGAAACATAGTAAACAGAAGCAGGGCCTTTCAGCCCTTTGAACATGAAAATGGGTTTTTACAACAATTAGCAATGATCACCATTGCTGAGACGAGTTTTCCACTTCCACATTCGTTAACTTAATTCAAATCCCAGCAGCTGCCAGGCAGGGATTTGAACCCATCACAGAACATTTGTCTGGACGTTAGCAATACACCAATTTCCCCACTCCTCCTTCTCCTCCAATCCCTCAAACTCCAGCTTCTCACCCTTAGGGTTCTTAAAGGTTTGTGTGTGAAATGATTTGCTTGTGAAATGATTTGCTTGTTACAGGACAGTAAAAGTTATTCTTATCCTGAATCACTCGCCAGTGGAATGCATTACCCTGTCAGATGTGACGAGAAGTTTTATAACAAGGATATTGAAACTTCCATCTTTATAAGTCTCACCAAATACATCATGGCATCTCAGAGGATGACTTCTAAATGTCCCCAATTACTTGCATTCATCCCCAGCTACTGAACGGCACAGGGAACCAATCTATGTGCGTATTAGAAAGAAAAACTTGTGATTTATTTAATGACAGGATGAAAGAAGTTTTAGAGGAGGGTAGCTGTTAGACGCTTTGAAGGTTTGTGTACACATTTTTAGAAACTTCTCTTTAGCAAGAGATATTTTCGCTGTAAATCAGTCAGATTTCTTAGTGGTGCCAGTAGATGGGTGGGGTCAGCACAGAAAATTTAAACCCAAACTAAAACCAAAAGAATTAGCTTAACCAAAGCAAGCAAACTGTTTATATTTAAATTTTTCTCAGCCTTTGCTGATTCATCCAGGGCACAAAAAGTGACCTTGAAAAACTCAAGAAATTACTCACCACAATCAACCTCGTGGACAGTCACAATTACATTGAACGTAGAACATTACAGCGCAGTACAGGCCCTTCAGGCCATGCACTGACCTCTGAAACCAATCTAAAGCCCATCTAACCTACACTATTCCAATATCATCCATGTGTTTATACAATGATTATTTAAATACCCTTAACGTTGGCGAGTCCACTACTGTTCCAGGCAGGACATTCCACGCCCTTACTACTCTCTGAGTAAAGAACCTGTCACTGATGTTGGTCCTATATGAGGACTTATCTGTTGAGGTAGTATGGGCTGAGATTAGAAACAGGAGAGGAGAGGTCACCCTGTTGGGAGTCTTTTATAGACCTCCTAAAAGTTCTAGAGAGGTAGAGGAAAGGATTGCAAAGTCAATCCTGGACAGGAGTGAAAGTAATAGGGTAATTGTTATGGGGGACTTTAACTTTACTAATATTGATTGGAATAGCTATAGCTCTAGCTCGTTAGAGGGGTCAGTTTTTATACAAAGTGTGCAGGAAGGTTTATTGACTCAGTATGTAGATAGGCCAACTAGAGGTGAGGCTACATTGGATTTGGTGCTGGGCAATGAGCCAGACCAGGTGATAGACTTGGAAGTTGGTGAACATTTTGTTGATAGTGACCACAATTCGGTTACGTTCACCTTAGTGATGGATAGGGATAGGCATGAAGCTGGGGGCAGTAGTTATAGCTGGGGGAAGGGTAATTATGAGGCCATTAGGAGAGAATTAGGGTGCATAGGTTGGACTAGGAAACTACAGGGACTGGGAACATCTGAAATGTGGAGCTTATTCAAGGAGCAGCTACTGCGAGTCCTTGATAAGTATGTCCCTGTCAGGCAAGGAGGAAATGGTCGAGTAAGGGAACCTTGGTGTACAAAAAAAGTTAATTCGCTGGTTAAAAGGAAAAAGGAGGCTTATGTCAGGATGAGGTTTGAAGGCTCAGTTAGTGCACTGGATAGCTATAGATTAGCCAGGAGGGAGCTAAAGAGTGAGTTGAGAAGAGCTAAAAGAGGACACGAGAAGACTTTGGCTGATAGCTTTAGGATTCTCCTTGATCCTTTCTTTAGATATGTTAAGAATAGAAGATTGGTTAGGGCAAGATTAGGGCCAGTCAGAGACAGCAGTGGGAAGTTGTGCGTGGAGCCTGAAGAGATTGGAGAGGCACTGAACAAATATTTCTCTTCAGTATTCACGCAGGGAGATGTAAATGTAGTTGTGGAGAACACTGGGATACAGGGTTGAAAACTGGAAAGTATTGAAGTAGATAAGGAGGATGTGCTAGATATTCTTGAGGGTTTGAAGTTAGATAAGTCCCCTGGGCCGGACGGTATTTACCCTAGGATTCTCTGGGAGGCGAGAGAGGCGATTACAGAGCCTCTGGCTCTGATCTTCAGGTCGTCGTTGGTTAAGGGTATAGTGCCAGAAGACTGGAGGATAGCGAATGTGGTCCCATTGTTCAAGAAGGGGAATAGAGAATTTCCTGGGAATTATAGACCGGTGAGTCTTACTTCTGTTGTGGGCAAAGTATTGGAAAGAATTATTAGGGATAGGATTTATAGTTATTTAGAGAGAAATGAATTGATTGGGGATAGTCAGCATGGTTTTGTGAAGGGTAGGTCGTGCCTTACTAACCTTATTGAGTTTTTTGAAAAAGTGACCAAAGAGGTGGATGGGGGTAAGGCAGTTGATGTGGTATATATGGACTTTAGTAGGGCGTTCGATAAGGTGCCCATGGAAGGCTTCTGCAGAAAATGCAGATGTATGGGATTGAGGGTGATTTAGCTAATTGGATTAGGAATTGGCTAGCAGATAGAAGACAGAGGGTGGTGGTTGATGGGAGATATTCATCGTGGAGTTCGTTACAAGTGGTGTACCTCAGGGGTCTGTTTTGGGGCCCCTGCTGTTTGTAATTTTTATAAATGATCTGGATGAGGGTATTGAAGGATGGATTAGTAAATTTGCAGATGACACTAAAGTCGGTGGAGTGGTAGATAGTGAAGAGGGGTGTTATAGTTTGCAGAGAGACTTGGACAAGTTGCAGAGCTGGGCCGAGAGGTGGCAAATGGAGTTTAATGTGGAAAAGTGTGAGGTAATTCACTTTGGCAGGAATAACAAATGTGTAGAGTTTAGGGCTAATGGTAGGACTCTTAATAGTGTTGATGAACAGAGGGATCTTGGTGTATATGTGCATAGATCCCTGAAAGTTGGCAATCAAGTCGATAAGGTTGTTAAGAAGGCATATGGAGTCTTAGCTTTTATTAGTAGGGGGATTGAATTTCGGAGCCGCAACGTCATGTTGCAACTGTACAAAACTCTAGTGCGGCCGCACTTGGAGTATTGTGTGCAGTTCTGGTCCCCGCATTATAAGAAAGATGTGGAGGCATTGGAGAGGGTACAGAGGAGGTTTACCAGGATGTTGCCTGGTATGGAGGGCAGGTCTTATGAAGAGAGCTGAGGGATTTGAGGTTGTTTTCGTTAGAAAGAAGGCGGCTAAGAGGAGACCTTATTGAAAC
The DNA here is from genome assembly GCA_024679065.1 of Sphyrna mokarran. Classification (NCBI taxonomy): domain Eukaryota; kingdom Metazoa; phylum Chordata; class Chondrichthyes; order Carcharhiniformes; family Carcharhinidae; genus Sphyrna; species Sphyrna mokarran. The sequence continues at coordinate 1,009,928 of JAGIQG010000024.1, read as the reverse complement.
ATATAAGATGATTAGAGGTTTAGAAGGGTGGACAGTGATAGCCTTTTTCCTAGGATGGAGAAAGCTAGCACGAGGGGACATAGCTTTAAATTAAGGGGTGGTGGTTATAGGACGGATGTCAGAGGTAGGTTCTTTACCCAGAGGGTGGTAAGGGTATGGAATGCCCTGCCTGCTGCAGTAGATGCGCCAAGTTTGGTGGCGTTTAAGAGGTTAGTAGATAAGTTTATGGATGAAAAGGGAATGGTTTAGGTTAGAGGGTCATTGCTTTTTCTTAATTGGTCAGCACAACATCAAAGGCCAAAGGGCCTGTTCTGCGCTGTGATGTTCTATGTTCTATATCTATCAATCCTCAATTTAAAGCTATGTCTCCTCGTGCTAGCCATCTCCATCCAAGGAAAAAGGCTCTCACTGTCCACTGTATCTAATCTTCTGATCATCTTATATGCCTCTATTAAATCACTTCTTAACCTTCCTCTCTCTAACAGGAACATAGGGTGAGGGGGGTAAGGTATAATTTGGATGCTAGAGGGAGTTTTTTCACACAGAGAGTGGTGGGGGTATGGAATGCGCTGCCAAGTAAAGTGGTGGAGGCAGGTACTCTGGAGATATTTAAGAGATACTTAGATGGGCACATGAACAGAATGGGAATGGAGGGGTGTAGAAAACTGATTTAAAATAGGGATCATGAACCTTGGGAGTCCCTGGGAAGTGTGTAAATAGATGATGATATTGATGTATTTGTTTTATCCTACAGGTGCTTCAGTCTACCTTGTTGTCTAACAAGGGACATACACGCGATGGGTCGTGGGAGGGCTGGTCTTGGATTTTTCGAGAGTATCCTAGTGCTTCACATCGTTAGTGTATGCTTGACCTGGACCAATTGATGGGCAACACAACAGCTCAGTGACTATCTCTGTGCTGTGCAGATACATGGATTTGGGCCTGTGTCTGTGGGAGTTTGCGCATTCTCCCCATGCTTGCGTGGGTTTTCTCCTGGTGCTCCGGTTTCCTCCCACATCCCAAAAGATGGCTCTTAGGCTGATTGGCAGAACAAATTCTCCCTAAATTGTCTCAAATTTGATTTCAATGCATAGAATTGCTATAAGATGATTAGAGGTTTAGATAGGGTGGACAGTGATAGCCTTTCCTAGGATGGAGAAAGCTAGCACGAGGGGACACAGCTTTAAATTAGGGGTATGAGTTATAGGACGATATCAGAGGTAGGTCTTTACTCAAAGAGTGATTAGGGAGTGGAATGCCCTGCCTGCAGCTGTTGTAGATGCGCCAAGTTTGGTGGCGTTTAAGAGGTTAGTTGATAAGTATATGGAAGAGAAGGGAATGGTTTAGTTAGGAGGGGCATTGCTTTTTATTTTGGTCGGCACAACATCGAAGGCCGAAGGGCCTGTTCTGTGCTGTATTGTTCTATGTTCTATCTATAAACATAGACAGGGATCACGGGTAGAGGTGGGAACATCAGGGTGGTGGCGCGGGCTCGTTGGGCCGAAGGGCCTGTTCCCCGTGCTGTTTTGTTCTTTGTAACAGCCTCAAGTCTCTCAGCCTTTCCATTACAGCTTTCCAAAGGGAACAGATTAGAATTAGGTAAAGCTGGGAATAGTAGATTGGTGCAACAACTGCATTTAGATAGTGCCTTCAACATGGCAAAAAAATCCAAAGATACCATAATCATTTTAGATTTCAGCTTAAAACATTCAAGCAAGACAGGCAAGTTTCAGCAGGAGCAGATCTGCCCAGCTTGTAGACTCTGCTGCAATCAACCAGAAACACTGTGTGAAATAGGGTGGAGTTTTTATACTGGAATTATTTCATCTTTTTACCAAGTTTAGTTTGGTTCCCGTGCTGTTTTGTTCTTTGTTTCATTTGGATTCTGTTGTGTGGAAAGTAGTTTTAGCACCAATAGAAATTGGGCAAATAAGAGACTGAAGTTTCTCATATAGAATTCTATAGAACTGAAGGAGGCCATTTAGCCCATCAAATCTCATCGACCACAATCTCTCCCAGACCCCATGCCCATCAGCCTACACATTTACCCTAACTAGTCCCCCCGACGCTACAGGGTAATTTACCATAGCCAATCCACTAACCAGCACATCTTTTGAGTGTGAGGGGAAACTGGAGCATCTGGAGGAAACCCATACAGACACGGGGAGAACATGCAAATTCTGCCCACATAGTGACCCAAGCTGAGAATTGAACCCGGGTTCTTAGCACTGTGAAGCGGCAGTGCTAACCACTGAACCACTGTGCCACTCAGAAAGATTGCACAGATATACTCTTAAATTTATCTCAATTTAGATTCCAATTCTAGTGGTTACTAGTGGTGTACCTCAGGGATCTGTTTTGGGGCCCCTGCTGTTTGTAATTTTTATAAATGATCTGGATGACGGTATTGAAGGATGGATTAGTAAATTTGCGGATGACACCAAAGTCGGAGGAGTGGTAGATAGTGAAGAGGGGTGTTATAGTTGGCAGAGAGACTTGGACAAGTTGCAGAGCTGGGCCGAGAGGTGGCAAATGGAGTTTAATGTGGAAAAGTGTGAGGTAATGCACTTTGGCAGGAATAACAAGTGTGTAGAGTATAGGGCTAATGGTAGGACTCTTAATAGTGTTGATGAACAGAGGGATCTTGGTGTATATGTGCATTGCCAACTTTCAGGGATCTATCAAGTCGATAAGGTTGTTAAGAAGGCATATGGAGTCTTAGCTTTTATTGATAGGGGGATTGAATTTCGGAGCCGCAACGTCATGTTGCAACTATACAAAACTCTAGTGCAGCCGCACTTGGAGTATTGTGTACAGTTCTGGTCCCGGAATTATAAGAAAGATGTGGAGGCATTGGAGAGGGTACAGAGGAGGTTTACCAGGATGTTGCCTGGTATGGAGGGCAGATCTTATGAAGAGAGGCTGAGAGATTTGAGGTTGTTTTCGTTAGAACGAAGGCGGCTAAGAGGAGACCTTATTGAAACATATAAGATGATTAGAGGTTTAGATAGGGTGGACAGTGATAGCCTTTTTCCTAGGATGGAGAAAGCTACACGAGGGGACATAGCTTTAAATTAAGGGGTGGTGGTTTTAGGACGGATGTCAGAGGTAGGTTCTTTACCCAGAGGGTGGTAAGGGTATGGAATGCCCTGCCTGATGCAGTTGTAGATGCGCCAAGTTTGGTGGCGTTTAAGAGGTTAGTAGATAAGTTTATGGATGAAAAGGGAATGGTTTAGGTTAGAGGGTCACTGCTTGTTCCTAATTGGTTGGCGCAACATCGAAGGCCGAAGGGCCTGTTCTGCGCTGTAATGTTCTATGTTCTAACTCATCACGCATCTGTCCCCCCAACCCCTGTTCACCCTTCCCCACAATGTACAATGAAGATTGAAATGATCAATTCAATTGTGTAGCAAAGATTGTGATTTGCATTAATGATTGACAGCCCTGAATCAACTTCCACCGATATTGTTGCAAATAGTTAAACACAGCTGAACAGTCACAGGGATATAGAGAGTTACAGCACGGAAACTGATCCTTCCATCCAACTTATCCATGCTGCCCGGTTTATATCCTGCAGTCGGGAGAACACAACACACGTTTTGTTTGACTGCTTTAATTTTTTTTATTGATTACCATTTGGCCAGGGATTGTTGCAGTGTGGGTGAGGGAATACTGGAACAGAGGAGAGCCGCTTCCCGCCAGCAAGATTTCCATCTGTTACACAATCTCAACTGAAATAATTCAACAATAGGAGGCAACTTGGAGAAAATCTGCCAAAGAAAGTGTCTGTGTATTTATATACCAGCAGTAACACATATAATATAATATAATATAATATAAACACATATAATAACACATATTCCCAAAAGCATTCAACACATCCATAATTATTATACCAACAGCAATTTCTAGGCCCAAATGATAAATATTCTGCCGTGGCAAGAAGCAAATATAGATGCTTTTATTTAAATAAACCCCTTTGACAATGCTACAATGGTCTGGCCTACACGTAACTCCAGAATCACAGCGAGGGTAACTAGGAATGGGTAATAAATGCTGGCCAGCCAGACCACGTCCCAACAATGAATAAGAAATAACTAACTACAGATAGTTCTCACACTCAAGTCACGCACCCCAGCAGAGACAGAGATGGTGATAATATCATAAATACTATTACAATATCACACCGTTTATTATTGCATCATAACCAGATATGTGATCCTGCAGAAAAAGTCTCAACATCAGGTTAAAGTCCAACCAGTTTATTTGATAGTAAACCCACAAGCTTGTGTTTACCCCAGTCTAACGCCGGCATCTCTACATCAGCAAAAACACAGATCATACAAACAGCAATGGATCAAAAATGAGGCCATTTGGCCAACTATGTCCCTACAAGGGCAATTCACCCAATGCCTTCTTCTCGTAACCCTGCACATTCTCTCTTTTCACAGAATTCTCCAATTCCCTTTAGAAAGTTACAATTGAATCTGTCTCCACCACACTGTTAGATATGCATTCCAGATCCTAACCACTAGATGCGTGAATCTGTCTCCACCACACTTTCAGACAGTACACTCTAGATCCTAACCACTCTCTGTGAGAGAAGATTTTGCTTCCTGTCACAGTTGCTTCTTTTGTCAACTATTAGAAAAACCTGTGTCCTCCAGTTCTCTTATTGTCACCAATCAGAAGAGTTTCTGTCCATGCTTTCGAATGCCTTGATCAAATCTGTTTTCAAACCTCTTTATGTATCAATCCCACTCTCTCCAATCTACAAAACTGAAGTTCCTCATTTCTGGAAATGTTCTTGGGAATCTTTTCTGCACTTTTTCTAATGCCTCCATGTGACTCCCAATTCCCAAATGCTGAAGTTATGAAATCCTCGACAATAGACTCTAGCAATTTCCCCAGTACCAACATTAGTCTCACTGGTCTTTGGCTCCTTGTTTTCTCCCTCTCTCTTTTTGAATAGCGGACTTACATTCGCTAGCCTTCAATCTGTAAGAACCAGAGTCCAAAGAATTTTGGAAAATAACCACCAATGGATCTACTATTTCCAGGGTCACTTCCTTAAGTACTCTGGGATGAAGAATTTGACACTAACAGGGAGAATCCCTCCACATGTCCCTGCAGTTCCTAAAACTCATCATTAAATCCTGCTTTATTTCCACTCAATTTCATATCCAAAGTACTGCAGGGAGTGACTCCTATTGGGAGATCTATTCTTACGGTACGTCACACTCGCCTGTATGTACCATCCTCTCAAACCGCTATAGCCTATCAACACACTGCTTCCACTACCTCCTCAGGCAGTATGTTCCAGGCACGCATCGCAATCTACATGAAAAACATCTCCTGTACGTCTACCTTAAACTTTCCCCTCTCACCTTGAACCTATGTTCCTTGTAATTGACACCTCCACCATGGAAAAAGCCTCTGACTATCCACCCTGTCTCTGCCTCTCACCAGGTCTCCCCTCAGCCTCCATCTTTCCGGTGAAAACAATCCTAGTTTATCCAAGCTCTCCTCATAGCCAACACCCTCAAGACCAGACAACATCCTGGTGAAGCTCCTTTGCACTCTCTCCAAAGTTTCCACATCCTTCTGCTAGTGTGGTGACCAGAACTGCACACGATATTCCAAATGCGGCCTGACCAAGGTTTCATAAAGCTGCAATATGATTTCCTAACTCTTGTACTTGATGCCCCAGCTGATGAAAGCAAGCATGGCATACGCCTTCTTAATCACCTTAGGAAATAAAATTTATTTATGAGTTTAGGCTTACATTCACACTGCAATGAAGTTACTGTGAAAATCCCTAGTTGCCACATTCTGGTGCCTGTTCAGGTACATTGAGGAAGAATCTAGCAATGGACAATTCCCATAACTAGCACATCCTTGGATTGTGGGAGGAAACCAGAACCTTCAGAGGAAACCCACATTGCACGTTCTCCCAGTGCCAAAGTCCCCACAGACAGTGATCCAAGCTGAGAATCAAACCCAGATCCCTGGTGCTGAGAGGCAGCAGTGTTAACCCACTGTGCCATTGTGTGTTACCACTTTCAGAGAAGTGTGGACCTGCACACCCAGATCTCTCTGTATGTTAATGCTCTGAAGGGTTCTGCCATTCACAGTATAATTCACATCAAAATTTGATCCTCTAAAATACATCATCTCATATTTGTCCAGATTAAATTCTATCTGCCATTTCTGTGTCCAAGTCTCTAATCTATCTCTATCCTGTTGTATCCTCTGACAATCCTCAGCACTATCACAACTCCACAAATCTTGGTGCCATCCACAAACTTACTAATCACGAACCCCCCACATTTTCTTCCAGATTATTTATACAAACTACGAACAACAAGGTCCCAGCACTGATCCCTGCGGAACACCACTAACTACATATCTCCATTCTGAAAAACACTTTTTCATCGCTACTCTCTGCCTTCTATAACCAAGATGTAGAGATACCAGCGTTGGACTGGGATAAACACAGTGAGAAATCTCACAACACCAGATTAAAATCCAACAGGTTTATTTGGTAGTAAATAACACTAGCTTTCAGGGTTTGCCCTTTATCAGGTGAATGGGGAGTTCTGATCACAAACAGAACATATAAAGACACACACAGTTTACAGAATACTGAATAGGGTGTCTAAGACTCACATTCTAATCAGTATTCTGTAAACTGTGGTGCCTTTATATGCTCTGTTTGTGATCAGAACTCCCACTCTCCTGACAATGGGGCAAACCCCAAAAGATAGTGGTGTTTACTACCAAATAAACCTATTGGATTTTAACCTGATGTTGTAAGACTTCTTACTGTATTCTATAACCCAGCCAGTTCTGTATCCATCTCACCAGCCCACCACAAATCCCCTATGATTTCGAGTTTTTGTACCAATTTGCCATTGTGATTTTGTCAATTGTGTTACTAAGTCAACTCTTCAAAAAACTCAATCAAGTTGATGGGACGTGACCTTCCCTGTACAAATCCATGCTGCCTGTCACTAACTAGTGCACTTTCCACCTAACATGCACATATCCTGTCCCTTAGTATCTTCTCCAAAAGCTTCCTAACCACTGACATCAGGATTATTATATGAATGAAAAGGAGGCCACTTTGCTACCCCCTCTTATATTTGAATATGTGCAAATAAACTAACCCTTTTAGTTCATTCTATCCAAGTTTGCTGTGGGGTTAATAGAAAATAACACAACATCAAAACCAAGGCACTGGGAAACAAATCGCTGCTTATAAAGGGGAAATACTTTCCTGTTTCCAAATGGGCACAGAGAGGAGAAATCAAGGTTTTTAAATTAAACTTCCTCTGATATGAGATTGAGAAGCTCGGTACCATTCCCTCACCAGAAAGATGTGGTAGTGGTGGGAGATTCCAATTTTCCTGGAGTAGATTGGAGTGTGCCCAGGGCTGTAGGAGTGGATGGGGAGGAATTTGTACAGTGTGGTTTGGAAGGGTCCTTGGAGCAGTATGTGGATGGCCCGACTAGAGAGGGGGCTATACTGGATTTGGTTCTAGGGAATGAGCCAGGCCAGGTGGTTGACGTCGAGGTAGGAGAGCAGGTGTCAAATAGTGATCACCACTCTGTCTGCTTTAGGATATTAATGGAAAAGGATGAGACTGGCCCAAAAGGGAGGGTATTTAACTGGGGGAGGGCTAGATACGGCCAGATTAGGCAAGATCTTAAAGATACGGATTGGGATAAGCTTTTTGAGGGCAGGTCGACGAGGTACATGTGGGAGTCTTTCAAGGGAAAACTAAACTCTCTGCAGGAAAGATATGTGCCGGCAAGGAGGAAGGATGGGAAGGGTAGGATTAGAGAACCTTGGCTTACCAGGGAGATTGAGGACTTGATCAAGAAAAAGAGAGAGGCTTACATTAGATCTAGGCAACTAGGGACTGAGACAGCGCTGGAAGCTTATAGAGAGTGTAGACTGGATCTTAAAAGGGGTATTAGAAAGGCAAAAAGGGGCCACGAGGTGGCTCTGGCAGGTAGGATTAAGGAAAATCCAAAGGCATTTTACACCTATGTAAGGAGCAAAAGGATGGTTAGAGGCAAGATTGGACCTCTTAGGGACAGAGGAGGGGATCTATGCTTAGAGCCTGAGGGAATGGGGGAGATCCTGAATGAATACTTTGCGTCGGTATTCACACAGGAGACTGGACAGATGTCTGTGCCTGATGTTGACAAAGTTGAGGATTGGTTGAGGGAAATAAGGATTACGAGGAAAGAGGTGTTGGGGCTGTTAGGCAGCTTAAGGACATATAAAGCTCCGGGGCCTGATGGCATTTACCCCAGGCTGCTAAGGGAGTTGAGGGAAGACTTGGCTGGGCCTCTGACGCAAATCTTTGTCTCTTCCTTGGACACAGGTGAGGTCCCAGAGGACTGGAGGATAGCAAACGTAGTACCGTTGTTTAAAAAAGGTCAGAGGGATCACCCAGGGAACTATAGGCCGGTGAGCTTGACTTCAGTTATAGGTAAGCTAATGGAGAGGATCCTTAGGGACAGGATGTATGAGCATCTGGAGCGCTGCGATCTGATCAGGGATACGCAGCATGGCTTCGTCAAGGGGAAGTCTTGTCTTACGAATCTGGTGGAATTTTTTGAAGAAGTGACAAAAACAGTTGATGAAGGACAGGCTGTTGATGTCGTCTACATGGATTTCAGTAAGGCGTTTGACAAGGTTCCTCATGGTAGACTGATAGAGAAGGTGAAGGCGCATGGGATACAGGGTCGGGTATGTAGATGGGTCGAAAACTGGCTCGGAAGGAGGAGACAGAGGGTAGTAGTGGAAGGCTCTTTTTCCGGCTGGAAGCCTGTCACTAGTGGAGTGCCACAAGGCTCAGTACTAGGTCCTCTTCTATTTGTGGTCTACATAAACGACTTGGAAGTAGGGGTAGGTGGTGAGATCAGCAAATTTGCTGATGACACCAAGATGCTTGGATTGGCGGGTACAGAAGAGCAGTGTCAGGCAATACAACAGGACATAGACAGGTTGGTAGATTGGGCAGATAGATGGCAAATGGAATTTAATCCGGAAAAATGCGAGGTGATGCATTTTGGCCGGAAAAATGTAGAAGAGAATTATAGGATAAAAGGTAAACTATACGGAGCATAGAGACGCAGAGAGACTTGGGGGTGCAGGTTCACAAGTCTCTGAAGGTGTCCTCACAGGTGGAGAAGGTGACAAAGAAGGCGTATAGTATGTTAGCTTTCATAGAAAAGGGTATAGAATATAAGAGTAGGAGTTTGATGTTGCAGTTGTATACAACTTTGGTTAGGCCTCACTTGGAATACTGCGCCCAGTTCTGGTCTCCGTACTATCGGAAGGATGTGGAGTCCTTGGAGAGAGTGCAGAGGAGGTTTACCAGGATGCTGCCTGGTATGGAAGGACTGTCCTATGAGGAACGATTAGATAGACTGGGGTTGTTTTCCCTTGAAAGACGTCGGCTTAGAGGGGATCTCATAGAGGTGTATAAGATTATAAGGGGTATAGATAGAGTAAATGGAGGTAAACTTTTTCCACCTTTAGAAATGGATAGGACGAGAGGTCATGGCCATAGGGTGAGGGGGGCTATGTATAGGACGAATATTAGAGGGCAGTTTTTCACACAAAGGGTAGTGGGGGTGTGGAATGCACTGCCGAGTAAGGTGGTGGGAGCAGGCACGCTGGGGCTGTTTAAGGGTCTCTTGGACAGCCACATGAGCGGTATGCAGATAGAGGGATATATTAGGACTGTTTAACTACGGCTTTTTTCCACAGGTAATTCGGTCCATAATTTGAGCACGCATTCGGCAGGTGGTGCGGTACAGCTCTTGGATGTTGATTCATGGGTTGCCTGGTACCTCATGTCGTATATGAGTGCTTTATGTGGACCACCTGAAGGGCACCATGACAGCTCAGAGACTATCGATGTGGCTGTGCAGACACTTGGAAGTGGGCCGGTGTCTGCGGGAGTTTGCGCGTTCTCCCCGTGGTTGCGTGGGTTTTCTCCGGGCACTCCGGTTTCCTCCCACAACCCAAAAATTCGCTCTTAGGCTGATTGGGTAACAAATTGTCCCTATGGTGAAAATTTTCCAAATTAGGATTAATATATATATTATATAGGAATATTAAAATAGGATAATGTATTTGGTATTACGGTGGCGCGGGCTCGTTGGGCCGAAGGGCCTGTTTCCCGTGCTGTGTTGCTTAATTGTAACCTGGACCGATTCTTGCTAAGTCAAACATTTTCCAAGACTGCACTGAAATTCACCATTGGACAGTGATGTTTAACAGCCCTTTTCAGAATCCAATCTGACTCTTTCTGTGCTCAACACAGGATTAAATAGCTTAGTACTAATAGTATTTGGTCAGCTAGTTTGTTCTTCTTAAAGGCAGTCTATCCCTCTGAAAAGAAACCTGTACAAAGTCACATTAGTGGAATTTAAAACATGAAAAATGGAACACCAGAACAGAGAGTTTCCAGGGTGAAGCACGTAGCAGCAAACGAACTGGGCAAGAGAAGAAACTACACAATCCAATGGGGGACCGGAGACCCTCAAGAAACCACCAGAGAGGAATGGGAACAAATCCCAGCTTTGTAACCCAAGCATCTGGAAACAAAGATCTAAGTTTCAGTTTAACATTTATTTATTAGTGTCACAAGGAAGCTTACATTAATACTGCAATGAAGTTACTGAGAGAATTCCCTGGTTGCCACTCTCCAATATCTGGGTACACTGAGGGAGAACTCAGTGTGGCCAATGCACCCTAACCAGCACATCTTTTGGACTGTGGGAGGAAACTGGAGCAACTGGAGAAAACCCATGCAGGCACGGGGAGAACGTGCATACTCCACACTCCAAGCAGAATCGAACTCTGGTACCTGGCGCAATGAGACAGCAATGCTAATCACCGTAGATCAGGGTAAACAAATACATCCTCACAACCTAACCTTTCACACTGCTGACTGCATTACCCATTGCCCTCTCTGCCTTCAAACCATATGGTTCAGTAACACCCAGAACTGCACAATAATGGATATTCTGCCTTCTCTCATAGGACAAACAATAACAGAGCAGAATGGATGAGGGACAAGGACATTGTAGCTCATAGGGATGGTTCTCAGTAACATTGGTGGGAGCAACTGATCCTCTGGCATTACCAACACTGAGAATATTCCAGATGATGCCATTTTTCTCTCTCTTCCCGAAAGGCCAGAGATGAGTGATGACAGGGTAAGGTTGGGAGGTCAGTTGTGCCTCTAGGGAGTAGTTCTCCCCTACCAAATACTGGGTTCCTCCATCAGGCACTGAGTAACTTTAAACAAAGACAATCCCACCCCTCACAATTGGGCCTCCCTCCTCACAGGTGCTCCACTCACCCCTGGGTGCATCACCCACCCAAAGCTTTGATTGCAGAGGGAAGGTGATGGGGTCTCCAACTGATTACCAACCCTCCTGCTCAACATGACTGAGCAAGGAGATTAAATTCTATCCTAAGATAATTCTCCTTAAAATAAAAGGAGAGGCAGGTGATAAAATACTGAACAGCTGGTACCTTTATTGTAGCAAATCAATCTGTGGAACCTCACAGGAACAATATAAAACAGCAAGTTAGGACTGGCCATATACTGTGATGAGGTCAGGCAGTGAAATACGTGGAGATGGGGAGGAGAGAGGGGGGAATTCCAGAGTTTCAGTTGAGGCAGGACTGTCAATGACAGAGTAACAGAAATCAGTAAACTCAATGCTGCAGGATTAAAGAGCAGAGGTATTTGGAAGCAGATACCCCAGAGACTGAGGAACTGAAGGAAATTCCACAGATAGGGAGAGAGTGAGACATGGAGGAATTTGGAAACAAAAATGAGTTTTAAAATCAAGATGTTTAGCAAGAGGCAATGTCGATTAATCAGCACAGGGGTGATGGGTGAAGAGGGATTGGTGCTAGTTAGGCTGCAGACACGTGTCCAATTTGTGTCAGTGAAAGGTCTCGATGAGAACACATAAGAACCTGTTTTCAGCAGTAGAAGGAATTTAATGTAATTAATTAAAAAATAAAGGAGAAAGAGTTCTTACAATCTGGCATTTCACTGCTAGAAAGTGAAGGAAGAGTGAGGAACACACTCAGAGGAAGTATGTATCTCCACCATTCATCCTGTTAATTACACAACTCTTCCTTCAGGTTTTTCTCTGCCCAGTCGATGCTCTGTCACCACACAGCAGGAAAATATATATCTTTTATTCCATCTCACAAAGAGGCTTCAGACCAACCTACATCCGGTGACTTGCTCACATTCTGACACCTGTAATAAACTGCAGCACAGCAACTGAGAGAGTCCATAATGTTCCGAAACAATCAATACCATTTAAAACCAAACCTGTCAGCTTGCTCCATCTTCCAGTATTAAAGAATTCTTTAAAAAAATTTCAGGGTCTGGATCTGTGTCATCACCAAAAACATGCCAGTTTTTCGCAGAACTATATCCTGTGCATCAAATTTCATTCAATCCATCCATAATTTTTGAGATCGATATTGTTTATAACAGACTAACAAATTAACCTTTAGTCGCTATGGTAATTAAAACTTTCAACCTGCAATTTTGTAAATATTTAAAAAGGAAGGAAATGCAGGATTATCGGAGGAGGGAGTGAAAATTCCCTTTCAAGTGGAAGTAGAACAGTCCACACAGCCTCCCTCCAGATAGTAATATTCTCTGATATTAATAAATACATTCCAGATTATTAGCAGAATATTCATCAGCCAATAAGAATTGGCCAGATAAGAGCAAACCCAACATTTTGCTGCTTCCCAAAGTCAATGTTAGAACGAGGGATTAGTTTTGAAATTTAAATGATCAGTTGACTGAATTTTCATGGATTTAATCTTCCAAGTTTCCTCTGGCAGACAGCTGCTCCAGAATTTATATCTCACCTACAAGCAAACAACCCCAGTTGACAAGTTTGAACAGTTACCTGATCCTTTGTGTCAAAGTGCAAAGGTAGATCAAAGCCAGGAGCTTATCGCTAGGCATGGAGGCAGTCTAACCCTTGGACACATGACACACAGAACCCTCCTCAAATCTAAAGGAATCTATACCAGATATTAACCAAGTATTCCTGCACCAAATGCAGTGATCCACCAAATGCAGTGATCCACCAAATGCAGTGATCCACCAAATGCAGTGATCCACCAAATGCAGTGATCCACCAAATGCAGTGATCCACCAAAACTCCACTGACTTAACATAGAACAACACAGCACAAACAGGCCCTTCGGCCCACGACTTGCGCCGATCACATCTACCAATTCACAGACCTATCTATAACCCCCTATCCTATTCTTTTCCATATACTCATCCAGAAGTCTCTTAAAAGACCCCAGTGAGTTTGCCTCAACAACCTCCGATGGCAGTCGGTTCCATTCACTCACCACCCTCTGAGTGAAAAACCTACCCCGACATCTCCTCTGTATTTGCTTCCCTGCACCTTAATTCTGTGTCCTCTCGTAGTGACCATTTCAGCTCGGGGAAATAGTCTCTGAGAGTCCACCCTATCTATTCCTCTCAACATTTTATAAACCTCTATCAGGTCGCCTCTCAACCTACGTCTCTCCAGTGAGAAGAGTCCCAGCTCTTGGAACCAGAAGATTCTGCCTCAGGAATCTGAAAATGCTGGAAATACGCTTTGAGATCAAGGAAAACATTTACAACTAAACACTGTTGAAGAGAAAGGAAAGTCTTTTTCCAGCTGGTATCACAATGACAATATCCATTCTTTTAAAGAATCCTTTCGGAGCAGAGATCCAGCGGATGTGTAACAGTTTGCTGATGCTGCCATGTTAGCTTCTGTCGTATAAGCATCTAGAAATATCAGGACCCTTCATTAAATTGAAAATCATTCATCAGTAAAGCCAAGTCTAAAGCACAAAGTGCATCATCACCTCAGATCAGGTAACTTACCATCAGGTAAAACTGAAAAGCAGCTCAAACTCTACCTGAAGAAAGCATGTCTCTAAATGCGCATTCTGAAATACAAAGAGAGCTGATCCTTCATTCAGATTTGCAGATGTTTGGAATTCCCCACGTCAGGGAGATGTGGATGCTCCATCCTTGGATCTATATAAGGATGGGATAGGCTGATTGCTCAGCGAATCAGGGGATTTGCAAAGTGGAGTGGAGTTGAAGTAAATCCTGCTCTGCCTGAATGGCGGAGCAGCCTGCGGGTGGGGGCAGATGATCTATTCGAGCTCCCAGCTCCAGTGTAATGTACACTTCACAATAACACTCAGTTAATAAGTGGCCAGGAAGCTTCAACAACAGGCAGACATCAACAGCACACACACCACTCACAGGAAATATTGACAAAGTATTGTTTACTTTCAATTCCCTCATAGAAACATTAGAAGAAAAAGTTAACCTTCAAGCACTTATGCAAATGACTGGTTAGAAATTGACAATTATTGAGTTTACAGAGAGAGCATTTTCACCTGTACAAGTGCAGACAGCTTCCCCCAGTCTCCCTCCATCGAAAACAACACAGCCTTTCATTCTAACCTGGCCACACATAACTGAGCTCCAGACTCCCAGGGGATAGTCAAGCATCTTGTTAAACACACTAACATCTTTCTCTTAAATATCAGTCTCTGATCTAATTAGCCATTGGATGGTGAACACTGTCAGCAGACACATCAACAGATTTACCAATTATAAACCCAGCAACTACAGAGAAAACTTACAGCTATATTCCCTCCCCGGGGCTGTGGGACTGACCTTGAAGAGCACACTCCAAAAAACAAACAAAACCTGTCTTGCCACTTTTCAAAGAAATCAGAATTTTCTCGCTGCAATGCGAGCAGGTAATGTTACAGTTAACGGCCAAGGGAAAGACACTGTCCCAATCAAAGGCAGCAGCTTTCAGCCCTGTCATTAATACCCAGCCCTCAGGCAGCTGGTTCAGAGCACAGCGACAGCAGTTAATACATTCTAACTGCAGCAACACGGGATACCTTATACTTCCCAGCAGAACAAACTGATAACAGCATGGACTGAGATACACCACAGTTAAAGTCCCATTGAGTAAAACACATTTACATCAACACACTCAGAGACATACCTTCCTTCTTTTTGTCAGCCTGTCTAATAGCAAAGTGCCACAAAGGTCTGTTCTTTACACCCTGTACCTTCTTTGTATGATGAGTATTTCCCATGCTGTGTGTTTGTACCTACAGTTCCACACACTCTCCTTCATTGCTGCAGAATGGGTGACACCTGGGAAAAGGGCCAAAAACCAAATGGAGCTGCAACACACAACCTCCGCCAGTCAGCCTGAACCTGACCAATAGAAGGAAAGAGGGAGGGGATTAGCCAAGACCAGCTAAACACTTGCCTCCTATTGGTCTGATGCAATTCTTGTTTCTTACTACTATATTTTTCCAGTTGGCCTCTGCCTTGCTTTATCCCCACACCCTGCTTTCAGTCACTTTCCTTCCTCTTTTATCCCTTTTCTTTCTCACTCTCATCTCAGATTCTGTTTTTTAAAATTTTTCCATTTTTCTCATCTTAATCACCTCCAATCCGGTCGGACTGTTTTTTTCCCATTCTGTTATCACCTACAGCTGTGCAATGATATTTAAACAGAAAATTAAATTAAACAAATGCTAGATATCACAGAATATTGTGGAAGCAGGAAGTTGAAAATAGAAATACTCAGCAGGTCTGCTAACCCCTTTGTGCATTATTTATTCAATCCTGGGACATGGGTCTCGCTGGCTGGGCCAGCATTTATTACCCATCCCTAATCGCCCTTGAACTGAGTGACTTGCTCAGCCTTTTCAGAGCTAAAGCAGCTAAGAATCAACCACATTTCTGTAGCTCTGGAGTCACATGTAGGCCAGACCAGAGTAAGGATGGCAGATTTCCCTCCCTAAAGGATATTAGTGAACCAGATGGGTTTTTCTGACAATCGCCAATGGTTTCCTGGTCATCAGTAGATACTTAATTCCAGATTTTTTTTATGAATTCAAATTCCACCATCTGCTGTTACGGGATTCGAACCCAGGTCCCTGGAACATCAGCTGAATTTCTGGATTAATAATCCAGTGGCAGTACCAGTAGGCCATCGCTTCCCTTGGAGGGTGATATTTCAGGAAGGCAGCCTGGTTGATACTAACTGGAAGTCACTGTGACCCACATGAAGTTGGTGCAGATGGCATCAATTCTCATTTGACGCACTGGCCTTAGAGACATAGGGAACAGTTCCAGGCAAAGTGCTGGAGCGGGCAATCCCAAGCAGATATTTGAGGTGGTGAGCACAGTGACTGGGGAAGTTAACGCTTCTGGGCAATTGCCAGGTTAAACCTTTACCTGGCAACTTCCGAGAGCACCTTTGGGGGATCTTCAAATCTAACACTGTGAATCCAGGAAGTTATAACTCATAATTTATACATTAAAAACATTATAATATTCTATACAATTGTATATAGACCATTCTATGAATTCTGCCATAAAGAATGGCAGAGAATGACGAGAAGGTGAATTGGGGAAGAAATTAGAGTATGAGAAGAACTTAGAAAGAATTTCTACAGGTGTTTAAAAAAGGAAAAAAGTAAAATGAGTGCCAGATCACTAGAAAGTAACAACATAGAACAGTACAGCACAGTACAGGCCCTTCAGCTCTCAGTGTTGTGCCGAGCTTTGTCAAAACAAAGATCAATCTATCCCACTCCCTATCATTCTGGTGTGCTCCATGTGCTTATCCAATAGCCGCTTGAAAGTTCCTAAAGTGTCCGACTCCACTATCACAGCAGGCAGTGCAATCCACATCCCAACCACTCTCTGAGTGAAGAATCTACCTCAGACATCCTTCATATATCTCCCACCATGAACCTTATAGTTATGCCCCCTAGTAACAGCTACATCCACCCAAGGAAATAGTCTTTGCACATTCACTCTATCTATTCCACTCATCATCTTATAAACCTCTATTATGTCTCTCATCCTTCTCTGCTCTAAAGAGAAAAGCCCCAGCTCCTTCAATCTTTCCTCAAAGGACCTACCCTCCAAACCAGGCAGCATCCTGGTAAATCTCCTCTGCACTCTCTCCAATGCTTCCATATCCTTCTTACAGTGAGGTGACCAGACTGAACACAATATTCCAAATGTGGTCTCACCAACATCCTATATAGTTGCAGCATAATACCATGGCTCTTAAACTCGAACCCCCTGTTAATAAACGCAAACACAATACAAGGCTTCTATCCACTTGAGTGGCAACCTTCAGAGATCTGTGGATATGAACTCCAAGATCTTCTGTTCCTCCACATTCCTCAGAACCCTGCTGTTGACCCTGTAATCCGCATTACAGTTTGTCCTACCAAAATGAATCACCTCGCACTTCTCAGGGTTAAATTCCATCTGCCACTTTTCTGTCCAGCTCTGCATCCTATCAATGTCTCTTTGCAGCCTGCAAGAGCCCTCCACCTCATCCACTACTCCACCAATCTTGGTGTCATCAGCAAATTTACTAACCCACCCTTCAATCCCCTCTTCCAAATCATTGATAAAACTCACAAATAGCAGAGGACCCAGCACTGACCCCTGTGGTACACCCGCTGGTAACTGGTCTCCAATCTGAAAATTTTTCCTCCACCACCACTCTCTGTCTTCTATGAGACAGCCAGTTACTTATCCAATCGGCCGAATTTCCTTCTATCCCACACCTCCTTACTTTCTTCATGAGTCTGCCACGAGGAACCTTATCAAACGCCTTACTAAAATCCATGCTGACGACAACAACAGCTCCACTTTTTTTTTCACACTTAGTTACCTCATCAAAGAATTCAATCAAATTTGTGAGGCAGGACTTATCCCTCACGAAACCGGATTTATATCCCAGATTAAACTGCATCTTTCCAAATGGTCATAAATCCTATTTCTCAGGAGCCTTTCCATTAACTTACCAACCACCGAAGTAAGACTAACTGATCTATAATTACCAGGATCATTCCTATTTCCTTTCTTGAAGAGAAGAACAAGATTTGCCACTCTCCAGTCCTCTGGCACAATCCCCGTGATGTGGAGATGCCAACGTTAGACTGGGGTAAAACAGAAAGAAATCCTTGTTTGGACTTTAAACTGATGTTGTGGGATTTCTTTCTGTCTTACAATCCCCGTGGACAGTGAGGACCCAAAGATCAAAGCTAAAGGCTCTGCCATCTCATCCCTTGCCTCCCAAAGAATCCCAGGATGTATCCAATCTGGCCCAGGGGACTTATCAATCTTCAGGTTTTTCAAAATTGCTAATACATCTTCCCTTAGAACATCTACCTCTTCCAGCTTATCAGCCTACATCACCCTCTCATCCTCAAAAACGTGGCCCCTCTCCTTAGTGAACACTGAAGAAAAGTATCCAGTCAATACCTCACCTATCTGTTCTGACTCCATGCACAAATTCTCATTACTATCCTTGACTAGCCCTAACCTTATCGCGGTCATTCTCTTATTTCTCACATAAGAATAAAAAGCTTTGGGCTTTTCTTTTATCCGACCCAAGGATTTCTCATGTCCCCTTCTAGCTCTCCTAAGCCCTTTCTTTAACTCATTCCTAGCGACCTAACTGAACCTTGTTTTTTCATCCTTACGTATGCTTCCTTTTTCCTCTTAACAAGACATTCCACTTCCTTTGTGAACTATGGTTCCTTTACTCGGCCATTTCCTCCTCGCCTGCCAGAGACATACCTATCAAGGACACACAGTATTTGTTCCTTGAAAAAGCTCCACTTTTTAAGCCCATAGTTTCTGCTCCCTAATTCTTGCCTAATCACGTCATAATTACCCCTACCTCAATTATAAACCTTGCTTTGCCATGTGACCTTATCCCTCTTCATTGCAATAATGAAAGACATAGAATTGTGGTCACTATCTCCAAAGTGCTCTCTCACAAACAAATCTAACACTTGGCCCGGTTCATTACCCAGTACCAAGTCTAATGTGGCTCCACCGCTTGTCGGTCTGTCCACGTATTATGTCAGGAAATCCTCCTGCACACATTGTACAAAAAGTGTCCCATCCGAACTATTCGAAAGTCACCCATGATAACTACCCTGTGACCTCCACACCTATCCATAATCTGCTTTGCCATTTTGTCCTCCACATCTCTTATTACTATTTGGAGGCCTATAGAAAACTCCTAACAATGTGACCGATCCATTCCTATTTCTAACTTCAGTCCATATTACCTCAGTAGGGAGATCCCCCTCGAAATGCCTTTCAGCAGCCGTTAAACTATCCTTGATTAACAATGCTACTCCTCCATCTCTTTTACCGCCTTCCCTACTCTTACTGAAACATCTATCCCCTGGAACTGCCAACAACCATTCCTGTCCCTGTTCTAACCATGTCTCTTTAATGACCACAACATCATAGTTCCAATCCATGCTCCAAGTTCACCAACCTTATTCCTGATGCTCCTTGCATTGAAGTAGATACACTTCAACCCACCATCCTGTCTGTCTGTACGCTCCTGCTATTATCTGCTATTAATACAATGGGGTGTTAATAGCAGATAATAAGGAAATGCGAATAAAATGAACAAATATTTTGCTTCTGTCTTCACAATAAAGGATACAGAAAACATTCCAGTTTTCACTGGAAATCAGTGAAATCAGGAGGAAAGGGGAACATGGTGAAACTACAATCTCTGGGCAAACTGTACTGAACAAACTGATGGAGCTACAGCTGATAATTCTCCAGGTGCTGATGGACTTCACCCGAGGTGTCCAATGAATATTGAGGAGGTCAAGGTAGATGGGCTCTTGCTCGATGGGAAAATCAAAGCTTTTGGGGGTAGAGAAGAAAATGGAATTCGAACAAAAACATTTTAGCCAGGATCATATCAAATTGCGGAGCAGACTCGAGGGCCAAATGGCCTAATCCTTTGTTTGTAAATCCTCAGATTTTTCTTGCTTCGACCTCCCTCGCTCCCTCGTCCCTCGCTCCCTCGTCCCTCATACTGCTACCTCATTCTTTTCCTTTTCCCCTTGTCCCTGTTTCTCTCTCAGCCCACTCGCTCCTGTTCCACACAGCATTTTGGATAAATTACTAGACTAGGATCCAGGGACAGCAGGTAGAATTTAAATTCAATGAATTAATAAATATGGAATAAAGTTCTAATCTCACTCATAATGGTCATGGAATGAATGTCATAAAAAGCAGATAGTTCTCTTTCACTCCACTTCTTTTACACTTTGCCACGAGATACGAGGTCACACAGCACTGCCCAAATCTCACCCAGTAAGAAGTCTGACAACACCAGGTTTAAGTCTAACCGATTTATCTGTTAGTAAACTCACACAAGCTTTCGAGATGTTTTGACCTCTTTGTCAGGTGAATCTCACCCAGCCAGGAAGGTCGGGTAAAAGAAACGCTGTAGAATTTAAGGTAAGTCAGTGCAGGGTGACAATCTGTTGCTGATTGCTACTCAGGGAAGTTATATGTCAGTATTTCACTTTGCTCCTTCAGAGAATGGACTGTCTTCATTCAGGGGAAGTGATGGTGTTGTGGTATTGTCACTGGACTAGTAATCCAGAGACCCAGGGCAATGTTCTGGGGACCCGGATTGAAATCCCACCAAAGCAGAGAGTGGGACCTGAATTCAATAAAAATCTGGAATTAAGAATCTATTGATGACCATGAAACCATTGTCGATTGTCGGAAAAACCCACCTGGTTGACTAATGTCCCTGAGGGAAGGAAATCTACTGTCCTTACCTGGTCTGGCCTTCACGTGACTCCAGGCTCACAGCAATGTGGTTGACTGTTAAATGGGCCAACAAGCCACTCAATTCAAGGGCTATTAGAGATGGGCAATCAGCTGCTGGCCAGTCAGCAATACCCAGATCCCATAAACAAATAAAGAAGAACTTGCCCTGGCAGTACAGCTGCATCCTGCCAGCTTTCTCTGGTGGGTTTGGCACTGGGAAGATTTCCCTGTAACCCCCTCAAAATCACACTGTAACACTGCTGGGATCATTAGACCACAATAAGCTCTCACTGTTTCAGAGCTGGTAACGATAGATTAGAAACAGACATCCTCAGATTAGCAAATAATTTTAAACCTTAACACTATCACGGGGGAGCGATGCTCGAATCTGTCCTTGTGGGTCAGTGACTGGAGGAAGATTAGCCAGGACTCCTCCTCCTGGTAATGTCTGCCACAGCAAAATCAGATTTACAAATTAGCACAAGAAGGAATATTTTTGTCTAAAGTGCCCTCCACAGTCTAATCACATTTTACACTTGAGCAGGAATAATGGCCACTTGATGGCTGTGTCTCAGCTAAAGGAGGGGGAGGAAAACTTGGGGAAAAGATTTAAGAAGTTGTGAGTTTATGAATTTCTATCCTGAATGTGGATTTGATGATCAGATTATGTGGGTGTGTCACTGGGGGAATACAGTTCAACATAAATCATGAAATTCTCCAACAGTTTCACTCGGAATTCTCTGACCTCCCCCGTGGCTGGAATTCTTCAGTCTTGCTACAGTGAATGAAGCTTTGGCTGAGCGCCAAATTCTCCATTCTTGCTGGCAGCAGGGTGGAAATGAGCCAGATCGGAGAATCCAGTCCTCTTGTGTTTCCTGGGGTTTCAAGATTGGTCATGATAACTTTGTCTCTTTAATTTGCCATAAATTAGATGAGAAGGGATAGGACCTATAAAAGGTGAAGGGGGAAAAGTCTGTATGGAACCGGAAGAAATGGCAGAGGTGCTTAATGAGTACTTTGCCTCAGTATTCACGGTGGAAAGTGATCTGGGAGGATGCACTACAAGTTTGCAGCAGACTGACAAGATTGAGTATGTAGATATTAATGAAGCGGATGTGTTAGAACTTTTAAATGCTATCAAGATAGACAAGTCTCCGGGACCAGATGGGATGTACCCCAGGTTATTGTGGGAGGTGAGAGATGTCATTGCAGAGCCCCTGGCGATGATCTTTGCATCGTCGATGGAGACGGGAGAGGTTCCGGAGGATTGGAGGATTGCGGATGTGGTCCCTATTTTCAAGAAAGGAAACAGGGATAGTCCTGGAAATTACCGACCGGTGAGTCTGACCTCAGTGGTTGGTAAGCTGATGGAGAGGTTTCTGAGGGACAAGATTTACGAGCATTTGGAGAAGTTTAGGTTGATTAGAAATAGTCAGCATGGTTTTGTAAAAGGCAGGTCATGCCTTACAAGCTTAATTGAGGTCTTCGAAAATGTGACTGAACACATTGACGAAGGAAGAGCAGTGGACATGGTGTACATGGACTTCAGCAAGGCATTTGACAAGGTCCCACATGCAAGACTTCTTGAGAAGGTGAGAGGCCATGGGATCCAAGGGGCTTTGGCCTTATGGATCCAGAACTGGCTTGCCTGCAGAAGACAGAGGGTGGTTGTGGATGGCTCTTTTTCTGCATGGAGGTCGGTCACCAGTGGAGTGCCCCAGGGATCTGTTCTAGGAACCTTGCTGTTTGTCATTTTCATAAATGACCTGGATGAGGAAGTGGAGGGATGGGTGAGTAAGTTCGCCGATGACACGAAGGTCGGCGGTGTTGTGGATGGTCTGGAGGGATGTCAAAAGTTGCAGCATGACATCGACAGGATGCAAGACTGGGTGGAGAAGTGGCAGATGGACTTCAACACGGATAAATGTGTTGTGGTCCATTTTGGCAGATCCAACAGGATGAATGAGTACACTATCAAAGGTAGGAGTCTTAGCTGTGTGGAAGAGCAGAGGGATCTTGGGGTCCGGGTCCATAAGACTCTCAAATCGGCCTCCCAGTTGGGGGATGTGGTTAAGAAAGCTTATGGTGTACTGGCCTTCATTCATCGAGGGATTGAGTTCAGGAGTCAGGAGGTAATGCTGTAGTTTTATAGGACCCTTGTCAGACCACACTTGGAGTACTGTGCGCAGTTCTGGTCGCCTCACTATAGGAAGGACATGGAAGCTATTGAAAGGGTGCAGAGGCGATTTACAAGGATGTTGCCTGGATTGGGAGGCATGCCTTATGAAGACAGGTTGAGGGAGCTGGGACTGTTCTCCCTGGAGAGACGAAGGTTGAGAGGCGACCTGATAGAGGTTTACAAGATGTTGAGAGGATTAGATAGGGTGGACTCGCAGAGACTATTTCCCAGGGCTGAAATGGTCACGACGAGAGGGCACAGATTTAAGGTGCAGGGAAGCAAGTACAGAGGGGATGCTAGGGGAAAGTTTTTCACTCAGAGGGTGGTGAGTGAATGGAATCGGCTGCTGTCAGTGGTGGTTGGGGCGAACTCGCTGGGGTCTTTTAAAAGACTTCTGGATGAGTATATGGGATCCAATGGGATTGGGGTTATAGATAGGTCTATGGCTGGGCAGGTTTTGATGTGTTCGGCACAACTTGTGGGCCGAAGGGCCTGTTAGTGCTGTGGTGTTCTATGTTCTATGTTCTAAATCACCCATCATATCAGGAATGTTCAGACAAACACAATTCAGTGTTTCAGATAGTTAGAGCCTGTATAATTTATCCCATGATCACCAATATTCCTTCCAAAGCCTGCTTCACTTTCTAAAGGAAAATTCCTTTAATTAATGGATCCAATGACATTCACTCAGTGCCATTACTGCTGACACAAACTCTTTGTTACTGAGGGTGGATAATTATGTGATAAACAGAGGAATATTACAGAGTTTCTCACTGCAAACAATAACAGGTTTGCTGGAATGAGTTGTCATTTTCTGATTATAACAGTGCAGATGTTTTGCACGCTCACCGCGTTCTACAGGCTGCATGTTTTCCCTCCCATTTCCACATCCCCAAATCTTCTCAATGTCAAAAAATAGCATCAAGATGTAATTATCCACAATCTGATTCACATCTCCCTATAACTGTCACAGCACTGGCTATGCAAATGAACCCAGTTCGGGCAGTGAGGAAGGAACTGGAGTGGAGGGGTTAGGGAGGGGGCTGGGTGGAGGGGAAAGGGAAGGGGGATGGGGAAGGGGGACAGAAAAGGAAGAAAGGGAGGGAAGGGGGAGGGGGAAAGGGTATGGGAACAGGGAGGGGTAAGGAGAGGGATAGGGGAGGGGTAAGGGGAGAAGGGAAGGGGAACTTGAGAGGAAGAGGAGGGGGATGGCAAGGAAAGAGTGGGGTGGATGAAGAGAGTGGGGGTCAGGTGAGGGGAGAGTGGGGGTGGGCGAGGGAGAGCAGGGGCAGGTGAGAGGAGAGTGGGAGTGGGCAGGGGAGAGTGGGAAGTGGGGAGGGGAGAGTGAGGATGGGCAAGGGAGTGTAGGGGCGGGGAGGGGGGAGCAGGGTGGGCGAGAAGAGGGAAAGCGGGAATGGGCAGGTTCGATTGAAGAATTAGAAAGGGAATTGTATTGTTACCTGAAAAGGGAGACTGTGCAAGGTTCCAGCATAAGGCCGGGGAGTGTGATTGGGTAGAATGCTCTTTTGGAGAGTTAGCGTGGACTCAATGGGTTGAATGGTCTCTTTCTGCATTGTAAAGATTCTGTGAATCACTAACATTAGCCAAAGCCTTTTGAAAGCAGCTTTTAGAAACAAACCATGTGTATTATTCAAGATGGGAAGCTAATTAATAAAGCCACTGTTTTAATTTCCTTCCATTACCCAGCACAGGGAATTTACTGAAACAAGCATATATATTATAGCAGTGCCCTGTAAACCCTCACCAAAGCAGCAAGCTAACGTCACAGCCTGAAAGCTGCAATGGTGCAGTTTCCCATCCTGTCAGATCAATGGGAATCATATCTTTACCACTAGAGTCTTCATCGTAAATTTCATCTCAATTGAAGCAATAATGACATGGTGAACATGAATTAAAAAATCAAATCATGCAGTAAGTTTGAGGAGCCAGTTGGCTTAATCCTCATCTCAATGTGTACGCTTCCATCAAATAAAAAAAAATCATTAACTCAGAAAAATGTAGATTCTGAGAGAGTTCTTTGTCTCTTTCAATAGCTGGTTTATTTATAGCAGTGACTTTGTTGATATTGTTGATAATTATTAATGTTAGAGACAGCTCAAGGAGCTCTGAATAACAGAAAAATGTTATCATTTAATTGATAATTATTATATCTTTATATGGTCACGGGTTACGTTGAGATAAAGCTGGAGGATGATATAACTATGATTCTGAGTAATACCCTGACATACACTATGGGAACAAACTTGTACAAGTGTCTATCACCGTGTTGTATCTGAAATCAGCTTCACACTCACTCAACAATACTGTGCTGTATTGTTCTATGTTCTATGTTCTTGTCGCTGAACCCAAGAAAAAGCAGAGCAAGCCATTACTCACAGGAAACAAACTGGATTTTAATTCAAATTTCCACATAAAACATGAAATATTCACATAAAACAGCTGGCAAAAATGCAGCATAGTCCATTAAAGACTGAAGCAATCTTCAATCTGCAGTTTGATGATTGTTAATTGAGTCTCTCGCCAATATTACATTCTTTATAAACTCCATCTTTTCCTCTTCAGCTGCATGTAAAGAATGAGGCACTCATACAAACCTATACTTAAAGATGTTGAAGCTAAAAGAATGGCACTGTTTTACAGTTTGTGGAGATTCTAAATGTTTATGGTTAACAAACTGCAAAGTTTTTGAAATATCTCAAGAATGTTTCAATACTTTCATCCTCAAAGATCAAATAAACCACATCAAAAATATTTCTTTCCACAAATATGGCAAAAAGACATTGTTGGATTCAGACCAGATAGACAGATTCACAGAAGCACACCATACTGATTAGTAAAGATAGCTGCAAAGAAAGAAGACAAATAGTATTATTTATATCCATGGGCATCATCTCCCCCTCTTCCCTGGCACTTATCTGTTGCTGAAATCCGCATTTGTGTCTTTGTTTATGTCGAGATGTAACTCTGCATCTTCCTGGTCCCCTCCCACATTTTCTGTGTAAATTTGAGGTTACAAAAACCTTGCTGTTCAAATCTTTATTCCAGCAAATGCCATTTACCGATTCCCCCTCCGTCACTGACTTATATCAACTCCCAGTTGAAATTCTCATCCCTGTTTGCAAATCCTCCCTCAATCACCCCTCCCTAACTCTATAACCTCTTCTAGCCCCCCAATCCTTGAAGATTTCTACACTCCTCTCTTTCTGCCCTCCTGAATATCTCTAACCTAATGCCAGCCATCAGTTGCCTGGATCTAATTCTGGAATTCCTTCCCTGAACCTCTCTGCCTCTCTTCTTCTTTAAGAGACTTCTCAAATCCTACTTCTGACCTCTTTCATTCACCTGGCTAAATGTCAGACAGGCAAAGAGAAAAACAGAGGAAACTTTTCAATCCAGATAACTTCTTCAGAGCTAAAGAAAGGAGAAATGCAATGAAGTAAATACATATCAGAGAGAGTGGAACAAATGGAGCAAAACAGCAAGTCAGTGAAAGATTTGACAAAGATGTCCTGGGCGTGGTGAGGTGTGCCCAGCATCGCTATCAGCTGGAAAGTAATCAGCGGGTGCTGCAGAAATTGAGAATTGATGAAAAAAGAAATATTTTTGTGGGAAGCACTTTTGGACATTTCATTAGTTGAAGGTGCTCAATAAATATAAGTTGTTGTATTGCAAATAGAAGCTTGTATGCAAGGGGAAATGTGAAGATGAGCTCATACAGCTGCCGAGTTGTAACTTTTAAATGTGTGCTGAGTGTTTAGAAATTAAATTGCAAATTTATAGTAATGTTTTACTTTCTTTAGTAACTTACAAAATGTTTTGGAGTTTGAAAGCTGCTTTTATTAAATTTGAGGTGTCAGTGAGAGGGGAATTCTGTCTCTCTGTTTTTATTGCCAGAATCTGTTCATTTCTGAATTTTATTTTTCTTCCACAGCTTCACATTTAGCCTCTTCCTGCGCTGTGATCTCACCAATATGCAAATGTTTCTATCTGTAAGGAACTGGAGGCAATGTTGTGATGTCAGTGCTGAACGCAGCGACGTGAAGTTACAGAAGGTAGCAGCTTTCGAGACTTGTTATTTTGTGTGTAGATTTTAAAAGAAAATGCTTATTTCTTTCTGCCAATCAACCATTAAGCTGTACCTTCAGGTGTTATTCTAGTTCCAAGAACAAGTTCACTTCTGAATAGTGTCATTGGGGAGATGACAGCGAGTCCAGACAGGTGATTATAAAGTGAAATCCTTCACACACACACAGCAAAGTTAGATTATTCTGGAAACTGAATATCATCTAGAATATTGGTTTTAGATCCATTGTGTTTAAAGTAACCAGAACCTTCTGATGTAATTATCACAGGTCAGGCAATATCTGTGCTGTATATTCCAAAGCAGAAACTGATAATCTATTAACATCTTCAGAACCAACCCACTCCCTTTCCAACAGCTACATTCTCTGAAGCGTGGTGCAATAAAATTATATTCGAGACATAGCTGAAGGGGCTTCAGATACAAACCTGAATGTGGGGCACCAAACATATCCTCAGAAACATGTCAAGCAGACGGAAAGCAAGTGGGCAGGGGTACTCCCCTCCCCCAGACAGTAGGTGGTCAAGGAAATCCCCAGATAGAACATGGAAACCCCCCTACCCCCTTCCCACCACCCACCTCCCCAACAGCTATAGGGAGCTCAGATACAAAGCAAATAGACCCGAGGATTGCAGAACACACAAGACCACATGAGGCTCGAATTACAAATCATTCTGACACCAGAGTCAGATAAAGATTCTTGTTGGATTTATTCATATTGACTCTCATTAGCAGGCCAATAGGTAACCAAAAATTGTGGCTGAAATTGCATTTTAAGTGGAAATTTTTTGAGTTATTTTCTTAGCACGTGCAGTTACAAAACCTGGTATTTTATTTAGACTTTTATTGGCTGTTACATCATTTAAAAAAAATTTTAAAATCCATTTATCTCCCACTTCTTCCCCTCAACATCCTGGAAGTTTTGCCAGCACCCAGGCACACCTATTCAGTTTGACTCTCATCCTCACCTGTTCCTGGGTTCATTGAGACCTTCCTGTCCCTCTCCATCCTCCCAACAAGCACATTCCTTTCTCCAACTCCATCACTCATCATCCTCTCTGTCTGACAGTTCTTGCATTTTCCAGTCTCCTGTCACATCCTCTCTCCCTTCAGACAGATTGGAAATCATTCTCCTCTTCCCAGAAAATGTCAACAGCATTCTCATCCTTGCCTCAATCCAGCTGCCTCTTCTGCCCATCCCACCAGGTCTCACTCATTCCCTCTCTCCCTGGTTCAGGCTGTACATTTTCCCCTTTGCCTCAGGGATCTTCCTCATTCTCCATCTCCTCTGTCATTCCACCATTTCCTTTCTTTTCCCTTCAATCTATAATCAATCCCTTCTATCAGTCCATTTTGCCATTTCTCTGATGTTAGATTGTCAACAACTGTGAGAGTGAAACTGGTGGAAATCGGAAAATAGGAGCGAATTACGCAACGGCCCAATCACATTGCTCTGATCTGAAGCTTGTTACTGATTGGTGCCCAAATCCAGAAGTTTCTTATTCTCTTTGGTTCTTTTCCTCAGTAAACAACTTAGATCATTTCCCCAAATCATCTCAGACCATCAAGAAATGAATCTCACCATGACAAATCCATAAGATTTTTCAATCAAAGTCTTTTTTTGGATTTTAACGATCCATATCATAAAACCGTGTATATAAACTATATGTTCCTACTGCAGCCCTGATTGGATAAAGCATGGTGCAGAAATCAACCTTGTGGCCTGAGCTGTAAAATCAGGCTACCAACTGACGTAAGATAAAGATATTACTGACCGGTGAAACAATCAATGGCCTCTCAGCTGGAACAGCCGAGGCGATTGAGAGCTCAGCATTGTTATTCAACATCATCTCATCGAGAGTAACCAACTGCAGACACAGCTCAGTATAAGCTGCACCCTTCACCCCTGGTCACAGCTCAGTATAAGCTGCACCCTTCACCCCTGGTCACAGCTCAGTATAAGCTGCACCCTTCACCCCTGGTCACAGCTCAGTATAAGCTGCACCTTCTAAGTTGGAAAGTGATGAGAATACAGGAAGACCAAGCTGGCACTTCAGTGCGGGGATTGTTCAGTTGATCGGGGTATTGTCTTTTCAATGAGATTTTAAACAAAGACCCCAACTATTCTTCAAGATGGGTGTAAATGATTTCATGGTTTGAAGAGTAGAGGAATTCTCCCTGGTGTATCACATCAGACAGAATATTTGGTCAATGTCACATTGCTGTTTGTGGGATCTTGCTGTGCACAAATTGGCTGCCCTATAACAGTGACCACAACTCAAAAGTATTTCATTAGCTGTAGAGCGGTGTGACATCCCTCATAGTTGAGAAAGGTGCTACACAAATATTAGTCTTTCTTTTAATACAAGCAAAGAGCAGCGACAAGGGATGGAGGAGAGGGTGGGGGGGGGGGTAAGGGGGAGAGGATGGGGGGCACGGGGAGTGGACGAGGCACAGGGAGAGGATGGGGGGATAGGATGGGGATGGGAGGAGAGGGCAAGGAAGAGGAATGAGGAGGAAGAGAATGAGGGGTGGAGGAAGATGATGGGGGGGGTGAGGGAGAGAATGAGGGGGGGAATAAGTGGGGGT
This sequence comes from Sphyrna mokarran, assembly GCA_024679065.1. Taxonomy (NCBI): domain Eukaryota; kingdom Metazoa; phylum Chordata; class Chondrichthyes; order Carcharhiniformes; family Carcharhinidae; genus Sphyrna; species Sphyrna mokarran. Next base: position 980,290 of record JAGIQG010000024.1, on the reverse strand, counting down.
GGGGGGGAAGAGAGGCAGAGGAAGTGAAAGACCAGCCAATGGGAGCTGCCAACACTGCGTGGTTAAACAAGAAATGAAAAAGAGACCATCTTCAAAAATGTGCTGAATGAGAGAGAGTGCAGATTGTTCTGCAATGATGTTGAATGTTTGTTGTGATCCAGTAGTTGGATGTTCAGTTTTTAACCAGCTGGGTCACTGGTTTAGTTCCATGAACTGGTTCCAGTTCTGTGATAAATCTTTTTTCCACTTTCTTCAATGCCATTGCATAATATAGACCAGAATTATTCAGTATGGTCTAACCAAGATTTTATGTAGATTTGATGTTGGGTGAAAAATCTTAACAGAAAAATGGCAGTGTGGTTTCTCTCCAGATTTTACCAAACTCTTCAAAAAGAATCAAAGGAGCTTCAGCACATTGCTAAAGGGCTGCCCAATCAGAATCTTCTCCAGACCCAAAGGCCAACCTACCCAACCCCACTAATTCCCTTAACTAAGATACCTTTGGACACTAAGGGAGAAGTTAGCACCTGACCAGCATGTCTTCTCGATTGTGGGAGGAAACCAGAGAATCTGGAGAAAACCCTTTTTCTTGCCAACTAGCAATGCCTATGTCCCACAAATAAATTAAAAAACAACAGAAAAGACACAAGAAAAGGTGCAAACTCCACATAGACAGTGACCCAAGGCCAGAATTTAACCCAGGTCCCTGGCGCTGTGAGGCAGCAGTGCTGACCACTGTACCATCAGTTTTAATATTTCAACTCTTTTGGCTTTTGCACAAAATTCTAACATCCAAGCTACACTTTCAACTCTGAGAGAGACAGGATCTTTAGATCATCAAAAGTAATTTTCATCTGGTCAGTGAGGGAACTGATGTGAAACATGGTCAATGGCCGTTATTATTGTTATACAAAAAAACCTGGATTGAAATTTCTATGTTGAATGTTTCGGGATTAATTTAGTTCCCACTTCCAATTATTCTCATTGTCTGTGGATTCAATCCTGAATTTTAGCTCCTAAATTTCTGTTATGAACACCTGGTGGGGAGTGCTGAAAATAATCTCATTCTAAACTCCAAGTCTGATCATAATAGGATTTTTTTAAATGAAGCCATTAACTCAATGTCTGTGCTTAACTGTTTACTCTGAGATCTCAGTCTGACAGATAATCAGAGTTTTAAACATAAAAGGTTTGTTTCCATTGAGCTAAACACCCATCCAGGTAAAGATATAATGATATTTAAAAAGGTGAACCTACATCCTAACATTCACAGCACACAACCACACACTCTCACAAACACACATTCTCACAAGTACACACCCACAGTCTCACACTCACATACACATATTCAGAATTACAAGTCACAATAGTTGGAAGTTACTTTCTGGCAAAATTAAAATTCAATGCTAAAAGATAAAAACAGAAAGTTCACTGTTTGAGTCCACCATGGGGATCCAAGGCTGCAACATCATTCCCCCCCCAAAGGTCTTGAAGCATGAATGCTGTTGAGGATGTTGTATGCTGTGATTTTTGGAAATAGTCTCTTTTTTTAAAAATGTAGTTTCCCAAAGACAATGGGTTTTTATTTCTGGTGATCCTTTAATTTTGAAATTCCCCATCACTCTGCTAGAATTAAAAACGTAATACAAATAAGATCTTGAACTTTAAATAAAGGGAGAGAAATACTCCACTGGCAAGTTTCTCCAGATGATTGTTTTAGCAGCTTGTTAGCTATATTAAAAAATACATTTAAACATGGTTACTCTAATCCAATGAGCTCTCTCCCCAGAATGATTTCTAGATTGTAATTGACTCACTTGTGTGTGGTCAGACCACGGCTATTGTTTCATAGTCAAGCTGATTAGATTCTGGAATGATCCAGTTGATAATTTCTGAATGAGCCATTATCCAGTTTGAGTAGATTGGAAAAATTTGTTCCATGGATATTGTCCTGGTAGATATTCTGCTTCTGCTTGAGAAGTAGCTTTACAGAAAAGCATATACTGAGGGCTCGTCCAGTTTGAGAAAATTTTTTGCAAAGTGGACAGAAAAGTGGCCACAAAATTGCCCCTAACTGGGGCCTGAATGGTTTAACTGCTTTACTATTGTGTCATTACCATCAACCTGGGAAAATTCTCTGTCTCCACATGCCGCTGCCTTATATGTTTCCAGCATTCAATCCTGTCTTCACCAGTCTGTTTGATTTGTGTCGGAATCCCAACCGATATGTTCTTTTATTCAAGGGCCAGAAAGAGAAAAATGTGAATTCCTGTTTTTTCTATAACAGGTAGATGTCAGGAAAGCTTATGTTCAGAGTAGTTTATCTCATATATTTAGAGACAGAGGGAGTGAGGGAATGTTTTGCATATTGACACTCTCCTTGGGGTTAAATTGCAGATACAAACTCTCCACTTTATAAATCTCATCAGTACCCAGAGTGCACTCATCAGTTTTAGTTCAACTTCTTATAAGCATAAAAATCAGTATGAGGATATTGGAGCACAGTAAGAAGTCTCCCAACACTAGGTTAAAGTCCAACAGATTTATTTGATAGTAAATGTTACTAGCTTTTGGAGCACTGCTCCTTCGTCAGGTGAGTGGGGAGTTCTGATCACAAACAGAGCAAATAAAGTCACAGACAGTTTACAGATTACTGATTAGAATGCGAGTCTTTACAGCTAATCAAGTCTTAAAGGTGCACACAATGTTATTATCGTGAAGGGAGATATCATTAAGCACAGGTTAAAGAGATGTGTATTGTCTCCAGACAGTTAGTGAGATTTTATAAGCCCAGACAAGTCATGGGGGTTACAGATAGTGTGACATGAACTCAAGATCCCTGTTAAGACCGTCCTCATGTGTGTGGAACTTGGCTATCAGTTTCTGCCTCAGCGACTCTGCGCTGTTGTGTGTCATGAAGACCATCTTGGAGAACGTTTACCTAAAGATCAGAGGCCGAATGCCCGTGACTGCTGAACTGTTAATCAAGAGGAAGGGAACTGTTTTGCCTGGTGATTGTCGAGCGATTTTCATTCATCTGCTGTCGTAGTGTCTGCATGGTTTCCCCAATGTACCATGCTTCGGGACGTCCTTCTTGCAACGTATTAGGTAGACAACATTGGCTGAGTTGCAAGAGTATGTACCGTGTACCTGGTGGATGGTGTTCTCACGTGAGATGATGGTATCTGCATCAATGATCTAGCATGAATTTCACAGTAACTTCATTGCAGTGTTAATGTAAGCCTTACTCGTGATTTATAAATAAACTTCTAAAAAACTATCCAGTGATTATTTCTGCTTATCCCATGTTCTCAGTATCTTTGCCTGTCAGAATTATAATGTTTAAACTCATCCACTGCCAGTTCGCTGAAGGATCGGCTCTCTCCGTACTGACCATCTATTGTAAAATGCAGCTGGACATTAGCAAGATGTTATATCACACACAAACTGACTGAATGACTTTGTTTGTTCCATTCCTGACCTTTCACCTTCTCACTTCACTGTGAAACTTTAATCTTCATTTTTTTTGTTACCTTTAACTGCTGTTTTACAAATGCATAAAGACGAGGTGATTGATGCAAAATCGATGCACTTTCATAGACTTCATTAATAAATACAAAATGTATTTTTGAATAAGATTCATACAGCTGCCTCATGGCTGTAAATCGCTTCTAAAATGTCTCTGTCCAGGAGCGTCTCACCATGGGGTGATTCCACACTCCCAATTGCTCAGACAGATCATGGGAGGGATCCTTATTCTGCTGTATTGTCCTTCAAGGGACAATCTCTACAGTCTGTCTCAATGAGATAAGGGGTCTTTTCTGAGCTGTATCTTCTACAGTTTAATGTCTTGTATTTTATTTTGAAGGTGAGTCTGTTACAATGAATTTTTCTGATTCACTCAGGACTGACCTGCTTACAAAATTTATTAATTGCTTAAATAAACAGAATTGTTACTAAGTTACAGATAATAGAATTAATTTTAAAATTTGATGTCATTTTGCAAGAAACGTCCTCTGAAAATTTTTTTAAAAAGACGGATCAGTAAATAATTTAACTAAATTATTCCTGGACAATATATCCAACTTTCAGTCTCAGAATGTTTTCTGATATAAAGTGATATAAAGTATGACTGTTATTTTGTGCATTGTTCTATTAAAACAACATCAAAGTTAAATATAGGCATAACTTCTTGTAGAAAGCAGTTCCAGGGTTCTTAATGCAGAGAACAATGTGTCAGCCAGCTGGTCAGCAATCCATTTCCCATGAACAGTGAACTATTTATTAAATATATTTTTAAAGGATTGGCAGTTTCCATTACAACACAACACATTGAACCATACAGCCACAAACTCTCAAGGGCAACTCCACCTTTAATTTTGTTTCTCCAATCTTTGTCAATCAGCACAGTGGTTGGTCACCCAATCACAGCCTTCAACATTTACTCTCAAATCAGAGAAACAAAGAGCCACAATGTTGAAAGGAACGGTCAGCGAGGTGTCACGATGCATTTTTGGCCAGGATTAACTCAACTCCCCTCTCCCCCTCCCCCAGCACTTCCTTCCATCACTCAAATGCAACTTGGATTCTTTTGCTATGTGTGTATCAGGGTTAGAATACAAAGAAGTTGTGATCTACCAGATCCCAATTATAAAAAGCTCCGGACTACAACCCTCTCCTGACCATCTACAGCCTCAATCTTGAATTCTCAGATTCTGTCCTGAACTAAGTATTTCTTTAAGATTTACACTTTGACCAACATTTCAATCCTTTCATTCCAGGTGAAACTTGTCTCATCTTCTCTCCTCTCTCTCCAGCTGCAGTCCAGGTAATCAGACACATTGATATTGCTGACAATTCCAGTGATCTGATGCCAAACTGGAATATATCCATGTTCACTGATATAGCTTCTATTGCAAGTAGGATATCTTTTGGTAACTGAAGATATTACATGAAACAGGAAGATTCTTTCATTCAGATTGGCCCACTCAGCTGCACTACTTCCCGTTCAAACAGGCCTGGCAATTTGTACAGTCAAGTTAAATTTCAGCGTTGTGCGTAGCTTGCTGTGCTGAGTTCAAACCTGTTCTTTTAGATTTCTATAATCTTTTGTTTAGTCTAGAATTTAGGGTTGCCAACCCTCCAGCATTGGCCTGCAGGAATCAAAGATTAATCTCTGGGACACGGCTTTGTGTGAACCGAGAGCAAAATTATCAGGACATTGAAAAAGACATTTTTTTCAAATTTGTTTTGGAATTTCTCTTTAGCAGATATAAAATGCTAGAAGTAGGAAAGGCTGTTGGATGACAGCTAAGCATCATTGAATTGGGTAACGTGTCTTTTCCAGTTGATGTGTAGGAAGGCTGGATGGTGACTAATGGCTGGAGCATGGGGAAATGAGACACACATCTCTACTGCAACAGAAATCATTCATGAAAAGGAGTTAAGGGAGTTGGGTTTGGATCTGTCACCAATTTGCTGCACACCAGTTTGAACCTATTCATCCTTCATCAATTGTTTGGATTTATCTTGAAGTTAACTTTCCAGCACCATTCAATATTACGTATTTCTACAACTTTCCAGCACCCACAACTCCACCTCTCCAACTGTCCTTCAGCTGGTGGTAAGAAGTGGCTTCTTGAACTGCTGCAGTCTTTGAGCTGTTGGCACATCTACTGTGCTGTTAAAGAGTTTGGGATGGGCAGGGGGAGAGGGGGTTGCGGTCCAGGATTTTGACCCAGCAACTGTGAAGGAATGGTAATATATTTCCAAGTCAGGATGGTGAATAACTTGGAGGGGAACCAGCAGGTGATTGTGTTCCCAGATATTTCCTGCCCCTGTCCTCAGCAGTAATAGTTGTCAGTTTAGAAAGGGTTGTTGAAGTAACATTAACAGGTTTTATTTATTCCAGTCAAGTTTGCTGTTATCTTTTGTGAACATCTTTCTGGAAATTATTCATCTTTATTTTACTGAATGAGCTTGTTGGTTTTGGGTAAAGAGGATCTCTGAGAGAAACACAGAAAAATGGTGAAGGGAATCGCTGGTGGGTCCCGCCCTGTTAGAAACCAGACTGCAGAGTCCACATTAACCAGGGTGCAGTTAAAAAGATCAGGTTTTACCCTCTAAACAAATGGATATAAATCTTTATTTCAAATTTAAAACTCACAAAACTGTTGGAGGTTTATGGAGGTCTGTATTTATATAGCACCTTTTATTTCAGATTGCCCCAAAGTGCCTTATCCCTGTCAGAATATTCTTAAAGTGGAGTCATTGGTTTAATGTGGAAAATACAACAGAATTTCCACAACAATAAGAGAATAATCAGAAATCTGCTTTCAGATGATGCTGGTTGAAGGATAAATAATAATACTGAAACATGGAAGAGATGCCGTGCTCATTTACACATTGCAATGAACAAAGTCGAACAATCTGAATGAGTTTCTCTCCCTCATTACAGGAAAATCCCCAATTCTTTGTGAGCCAGGACAGTGGGTGCCATCTGCTGCTTCAGCCCCCAAACTGCACCTTTACAAAGATCAGCCTCAACTTTCACCTCGATTTTATCGCTGACTTTTCCCCTTGGACAGTTTTAGACCCTGCTTACAAAACCTAAAGAAACGCATCTCTCTTTTGTCAGTCTTATTAGCGAGTAGGAACATGAAACAATATCGAAAGCATTTCTGTAACTAACCTGGCTAAGTGCAAGGAGGATAGATTTATTCAGCAGGTGCATTCTCAGTTTGAGCAGCTTGGAGATATTTACAATGACACAGAGCCAGGTTTGATTAGTTGCCACATTTCCAATTTCAGAATAACGAGAGGGAAAAGACTCAGTTGTGAGAGTTTACAGAGATTCGAGCAGAAAGGATGTGTCAGTTGATGAGGAATCGGTGCAGCACAGGAACACCAGCCCTGCTTGGCTGAGAATGTGAGTGTGCCAGGCTGTTAGTTGGTTCACCTTGTAGGACAATCCTCCACATTTTGGCACAAGTCTGCAGAGATTAATAAGGAGGATATTGCAGCATTGACTGATTATGCCTGTGGCATTTCCAAGGTTAATATCAGGTAGTCTGTTTAGCTATATTTTTGTCCAGTTTTTGTACAGCAGTTTAACAGAGTGACTTGCTGAGCTACTTTGGGGGAAAGTGAAGATGCAGCCACATTGTTGTAGTCGTAGAGTCACAGGTAGGATTGAGTAAAAATAGAACATTACAGCACAGTACAGGCCCTTCGGCCCTCAATGCTGCACCAACCTGTGAAACTAAAGCCCATCTAACCTACACTATTCCAATATCATCCATCTGGTTATCCAATGACCATTTAAATGCCCTTAATGCAATGACCACCTCCAACAAGAGAGAATCTAACCATTTCCCTATGACATTCATCCTCCACTAATAACATCCTGGGGGTTATCATTGACCAGGAACCGAATGGGACCCAGATGTATAAACATTGTGGCTCCCAGAGTGAGTCACAGGCTGGGAATCCTGCCAAGAATAACTCATCTCCTGCCTCCCCCCAAAGCCTGTCCACCATCTACAAGGCACAAGTCAGGAATGTGATGGAATATTCCCCACTCGCCTGGATGGCTGCAGCAACACTCAAGAAGCTCGACACCATCCAGGTCAAAGGAGCCCCCATTAATTGCTATCCCTTCCACAAATATTCGCTCCCATCACTGGTGCACAGTGACAGCCGTGTGTACCATCTACAAGATGCAGTGCAGCAATTCATTCCTTAAACATCCCCTTCCAAACCAGGGAGCTTTACCTCTCTGAGCAGATTTTGAGATGTAAGATGACTGTAAAATCCAGACCAATAATTTTATGCCTTTGCTGTGTAGGGATTTGGATGAAACTCTGTTTCTAACTAGGGTGTACCAAACAGCATTATTCACTCAAACTTACACAAAACTCAGAAGGTCAGAACATTGCTGGAAGCTTTCAGAATTTTCCCTTTTCTTACAATGATGTATAATTAATTTGACAAAGTTAATTAAACACCATTAAATATAAATCCAGATAAAGATATTTCAGTGACTGACATGGAGATTGTGTTTTATGTGAATTTCTTTATGGACCTATCATACACCCTGTGGTAAATCAAGATCGCTTTATATATAGCTCTGCAAGGAATGTTGAAGCAATTTATCACATGCACGCAGAAAACAGCTCCAGGCACACTCATGTTTGAGCTTGTTCCAGTAAGATTGAACCCTAGACAAAAAGCAGTGCTAGAAAACTTAACTCTTAAATTTGGTGAGGTTCTTAATCCTGATTTAAAGCACAAATCCCATGAAGATTTCCTCTGCTATATGACTTCATTTAATTACAGACCACCAGCTAGTTCAGCTATCAGTTCCTTTCCACAGAGGTCTGCGAGTCACCTTTCACAATGCTGAGGTAAACCTTGCCAAAAACCTCTCCCATTTCAGAGTCACACCTGATCACACCCTGATCACACTGCAAACACCCTGATCACACCCTGATCACACCGCAAACACCCTGATCACACCCTGATCACACCGCAAACACCCTGATCACACCCTGATCACACCCTGACGTACAGACTGTTTCTCCCTGAGATTCTGGAAAAAATCAAATGAGTAAGATAACGATCCAGACCAAATGTTTAACTGTCCGACAACACTCATTCCGGAATATTCTGCAGTGAATATCTTCTCTGGATTATCAAAGCCACATGTTAAAGTTATTGTCCAACTGAACTCGACAACGGGAATTCTCACTGTATGCTGTTATCGATGCTGATAACCTGACTGATTTTGTCCTCACATCCCAACACACTGAAACTGCAATCGCCAGAGAACACAGCCATAATCTCAGCAAAATTCATTCAAAATTAGCTTCACCTATCGATCAAACCTGGACAGGTATTTGGACTGTTCTGAAACCCTTCAGTAAAAACTCCCCCAACCTGAATCAGACCAATGCCTGATGCTTGGAAGAAGTGTGACAAATCAAATGGATTACTGATAGATTACCTCCCAGAACAACCTAAAGGATAAAACTTCTTTTCACACATGATGAACAACCATGAACCCTAACCCTAACACAGGCATGAAATATGTCACCACCTTCTCCACAGATGGAGACTAAAGTATCCCATCATGTGACTGTGGAGTTTCTATTCTGACCCTGAAACACATCATTAAACACAGCTCTCAGACAGCTTATAAAATATCCATACTGTTACACCATAAATTTCATTATGGATATTTCACTATTTGCTTTATTTTACTACTACCATAAAAAGCCTGTCCACCATCTACAAGGCACAAGTCAGGAGTGTGATGGAATACTCTCCATTTGCCTGGATGGATGTAGAATTCTCCATTCACCTGACAAAGAGGCAAACCTCAAAAGCTTGTGAGTTTACTATCAAATAAACTGGTTGGACTTTAATGTAGTGTTGTGAAACTTCTCACTGTTTACCCCAGTCCTTTGCCGTATCTTCACATCACAGATGCAGCTCCAACAACACTGAAGAAGCTCGACACCATCCAGGTCAAAGGAGCCCCCACTGATTGCCATCCCTTCCACAAATATTCACCCCCACCACTGGTGCACAGTGACAGCCGTGTGTACCATCTACAAGATGCAGTGCAGCAATTCACTCCTTAAACATCCCCTTCCAAACCAGAGAGCTTTACCTCTCTGAGCAGATTTTGAGGTGAAAGGTGACTGTAAAATCCAGACCAATAATTTTATGCCTTTGCCGTGATAAGCGGGTCGGTCAAACAGGATTTACCCATAGCTGCCGAACAGTTTACTTTTATAAATTTTAAAAATCTATTTCCCACGATTGGTGGCTGCATGCTTTGAATAATAAACCTTTTATCACAAACAAATCCCATGTCCAAACCCCTTTTTAGCTGGCATAATGTAAATAATGATTGAGAGTTAATATAATCCTGATTCTGAAACTAACACAATGTCAACCGATACCAACAACAATAATACAACAGTAGCAAACAGCATCCAATTACACTCAAGGTAACACAGTTACTGTCCAAGGTTGAATGATGTACACAACAGATTACGGAACTAATATTCAAATTTCTACCCAACACAAACCGCTCAGTTGATGAATGATGTGTGGAATTTGAATTGTAGAAGCCTTAGCAGAATTAAACTCATCTTTCCCCTCCTTCACCCTCTTCCTAGTCACATTCCACTGGGCAAGTGGTAATCCCTGATGTGAACACTATTCACTATTTTATATCACTTGACTGTGGAGAGAAAAGAGTGAATCTGCAGTTATAGTCAAGCAAAAGTTATACCATTTCCCTCCCCTCTCCAAGTGAAGCAGATTACTAAATATAATGATCTACAGCTATCTCAGACTGAATTAAGAAGATTTTGTGTTTGAATTCCCTATTGTCTCAGTAAGGGATTGTGTTGCTTAGCTTGGAACTTAAATATACTCAACAACAAAGTGTCAAGTTTGATCTGAGCACTATAATTCTGTTAATAAATAGATTTCTAAATTGACACCATCTTATCGGTTTCTGCTGACCTGGTTTCTGAACTGTAGATTGTACCCTCTATGATTCTATAATTCTCAGTGCTGAGCGATCCAGATCTCCAGGATATTCATTCACTTGTGAACGAGCCTTTGCACCACTGGGAACATATTGTGAATGGTAGCAACAACATTCAGCCTGAACAGAAACTTAGCTGTGGAACGATGGCTCTTTCCCCCAAACTGAAACCTTCCTATCTTGCTGTGTTTTCCATCGTTTGTTTTTTCCACACACTCAGGGTACTGTTAAAACGCTTATCACCAAATAATACCTTGCCTGACTCCAACTCTTGTCAAGTTCTCTTCTTTCCATGATCTCAGCTTGTTCCAATCCTCTTGCCCAACAGATGTGTACCAAGTTCCTCATAAAATATTTTCACTGTTTCCCTCCCTCAGCCTCTGCGATTTGCAACTTCTGAGCTCTATGATTTTAACCTCCAGCCCACACATCATGGTATCACTCTTGAGTTCACAACACTCTTATCCTCCTCAAAACTCATGTTCAATGCAACTCATTCTGATGGACACTCCCTTGACCTTGCTATCTCACATGCTCTCGCTACTCCTTTAGTTTCAATCATTAAATAATATTATCTCTGATCACTCCCTTGTAGCACTGGTCACCATATCCCCGTTCCATGCCTCAGGCCCACTTCTCTCTCTGTGTCCATCCCACAAAATGTTATTCCCCAATTCACTTACAACTGCATTTTCAAAACCCTAACACACCGCTTTGCGCTCCTCCCCGCCAATCATCAGACACCATTTCTGCAGCAACTGATTTTCTCAATGTCTCCATCTTTGATGTCCTAGTCACCAAAGAATCTGAGTCCCTTTCATCCTGGCCTCCCTCATCGTCACTCCCTCAAGTCCGATGGATGCAGATTTCCAAAGATATGATGAGCAATTGGTTTAACCATCCACCCTCAGACATGGCTGGATCACTGAACATATTATTGTGATCCCGCCTTGCCCGCTAAAACTAACCCAAGAATTTAACAATGCAAACAGTTTCTTCTTCCAACTTTATGACTGGGTAAATTGGCTCATCTATTTCCAACCTCACTGGCTGGTCAAAACAGAGGTTAAAGTTTATTTTACATAAGAAAGTGTTGTTTCCAAATCCAAATGGATTTATTTAAGCTATGAGCAATAAGAAGCCAATCAAAAAAGACTTTATTGAGTCAAAGAAAGAATCACGTAACCACTAAACCTGAGGAAAAATAATAAACATATCACACAACTATTCAAAATTGGGGATGTTAGAGTCCAATAAAAAAATCAGTGAAGAGAATCTGAAATTAAGAATCTTTTGATTGCCCTTCAGGTGTAGATTTTTAAATCTTGCTGCCAATTAGCTGGCCTTGTGCCAGAGATCAGATGTAGATGATGTTGTAATTGTTACAAGATCTGGGTTTGCTGGTAGGCTTCAAGCAGCTTGGCTTCCAAACTGGGTAATACACTTATTGAAAAGGAGAGAGAGAGAGAAGACAGCTTTCAGCTGATTTCCTCCACTGGAAACCTTCCGACAATCCAGTTCCAGTGGCTGCAAACCTGTCCTGCAATCTTTCACCCATTGTATTTCTAAGGTTTTGGGTGTGTCTGTCTATGGCAGCCATTGTTTCAATATTCAGCATTTTGCATTTTAATATCTCTTCGGCCTCTGGATTATAGGGAATGTCTCTCTCTTCACATTCCCTGAGGGGGCTTTATTTCTGACATTCAGCTTGGGAGGTGCTGTTGTATTTTTAAGTAATTTGTTCTGCCGTATTTCAAATTGCAAATTGAAAGATCAAAACTAAAGGGATATAGCTTCGTGACAACGACTGCAAATTCTCTTCCAGCCTTTTTCCCTTTGTTCACGACCACCACCAACAACAACATTCAAGAAGCTCATAAACGTTCTCATCTCTCAGACTGAAACACTCTAAGTTGTTGCCTCTGGCATTTTGGCTTTTTTTAACCAACCCACCCAGCTAATCTACTAATCTTTCCCTGGGCCAAGACCTGCTACTGCATCATTCTTCAGTTTCTCATCCATCTTCCTCACCAAACTTTCCAAACTGATTCTTTCTATGAGTCCCATCTCCTGCTGCCTCAACCCTATTTCATAGAACATAGAACATGCCGCATAAAAACAGGCCCATTGGCCCACAATGTTGCATTGAACATGACTCCAAATTAAACTAATCCCTTCTGCCTGCCCTTGCTCCAAGTCCTGCTATTCCTTGCATATTCATATGCTTATCTAAAAGCTCCTTAATCATCTCCATCAAATCCGCCTGCACCATCACCTCAGTGACATCTCTCTGCAGCTCTCTGTTGGATCAAGTACTGAACAACACATTTCCATTCCTGCTCCCCAATTTAGTCAATAGTATAGTCAGTTTCTCTCCTCAGGTGTTGTTCCTCTCTCTGTTAAATCTACTACCATCTCCACTCTTCTCAACTGAGAATCCATGACCCCATTATCCTTGTGTTCACTATCCCAGCACCAAGCTCCCTTTCCTTTTCAAAGTCATCTCCAAAATCTGCTCCTATCATTCCTAAACTCTTTGTCTGAATCCCTCCAATCAAGTTTATGCCACTGACACTCCTAAACCAATTCATATCAAATTCACCAATGAGATCCTGTGTTCCCGCTCAGCTTTCTTCCACTGTCTGCAGCCTTTGGCCATCACTTCTTCCCAAGTTATCCAATCAGATGGGACAGTTCACATCCGGTTTCATTCTTGTTGGTCCAGCTATAACCGGAGAATTTCCTGGAAAGGCTCTGCCTCCTGCCCTTTCACCTTTATTTCTGCCTCTCCCTGCTCTATTTTATCATCATCAGATTCACTGATCTATGTTGGTTCCCAGTTAAGCAAACCCTTGCTTCAAATCCCATGATGACATTGCCACTTCCTCGTGTATAATCTCCTGCAACCCAGCATTCCGACAAATCATCTGTATTCCACATCTCCGGTATGTTGCTCAGCTTTAATTTTAATCCATTCATCATTGGTTACTGTATCTTCAGGGTCCTGAACTAAACTCTGGAACTCCATAATAAACATTGCTCCAGTCTATAAAGAACAATCGTTTGCTGCTATTCTGTTTCCCGTCACTCATCAAGCTTCAGATCTATCCACCACTGCCCTTTTCATTCCATGGGCTACAATTGGCAAACCTATTGGCTGGCGCTTTGTTAAACCCTTTTGGAATTCACACCAATAGCATTGCCTCACCAAAACCTTCAGCAAGTTGGTTAGATACAAATATCCCTTAACAAATCCATGCTATCTGTACTTATCCAAGCAATTTTTGTTGTGTTTCTTAAATCTTTTCCACCACCAAGATTAAACGGACTGGTCTATAGTTGCTGGATTTATGCTTACACATTTTTTAAACAAGGGTGATAGAGTAGCTGGCACTGCTGCCTCACAGCACTCGGGACCCGGGTTAGATTCTAACCTTAACTGACTGTGTGGAGTTTGCATATTCCCCTCATCTCTGTATTGGTTTCCACCTACACTCCAAAGATGTGTAGATTAAAGGGATTAGCCATGGTAAAGGTATGAAGTTATGGGGATAGGGCAGTGGGCCTGGGTGGGAAGCTCTTTCAGAGAGTCAGTGTAAATATGATGGGCTGACTGGCCTCTTTCTGCCCTGTAGGGATTCTATTTGTAATTCTCCTGTCCCAAGTGCAGTCTAAAGGGAATGGAAAGATGGTGGGCCACTCCTCCACAATTTTTACCTAACTTCCTCCAATATCCTCAATCTCATTCAGTAATGGTGACTGCACTGACAATGTCAATTCAAATACAGTCAGCTTCTTTATCAATGTTTAACCCATCCAGGATCTCATCTACCTCCACTTTCACTCCGATTTTGGCAACATTTCTTGTCTGCTAAAAACAGATGCAAAGCGTTCATTTGCCAAGAGGCAGCTTTTGGATTCTCGTTTATGTGAGTTGAGTTCTTCACTTCCGCTCTGAACTTTCTATATTCAGTCTGATTCTCTGGTCTGCCTGACCCCTTTCTGTCACACACTCTCATCTGTAGCTTCACCTCATTCTCCATCTCCTGTTTCATATGTTTTGTCTCTAATTTTTCATCCCAGTTCTGCGAGTGTCTGTTCTCATTCCATTGAAATTGGACTTCCTCCAAGTTTGTTTTTATCACTTTAGAATGTTTCTTGTCCTTTTCTATAGCTAACTGAAACATTGATATTATGATCACTGTTCCCTAAATGTCTCCCTCCAGGCATTAATCCACTCGATGCACCAATACCAACTTCCTCATTGGTCAACAAACATTGATCTAGAAAATAGTCCTGAATACTGTTGAGAACAAACAAACAGAGAACAAAACAGCACGGGAAACAGGCCCTTCGGCCCAACGAGCCCGCGCCGCCACCCCGATGTTCCCACTTCTACCCGTGATCCCTGTCCATGTTTATAGATCTATGAATTAAAAACCAAATTTGAGACAATTTAGGGAGAATTTGTTTTGCCAATCAGCCTAAGAGCACATCTTTGGGATGTGGGAGGAAACCGGAGCACCCGGAGAAAACCCACACAAGCACAGGGAGAATGTGCAAACTCCCACAGACACAGGCCCAAATCCATTTATCTGCACAGCACAGCGATAGTCACTGAGCTGTCGTGTTGCCCATCAAATGGTCCAGGTCAAGTGTACACTAACGACATGAAGCACTAGGATACTCTCGAAAAAAATCCTCTCACAACCCATCGCGTGTATGCCCATCGTTAGACAACAAGGTGGACCAAAGCACCTGTAGGATAAAAACAAGTACATGATAGTTCAAGTTAGGTACAAGTTAGGCTAGCAGATAGAAGACAGAGGGTGGTGGTTGATGGGAGATATTCATCGTGGAGTTCGGTGACAAGTGGCGTACCTCAGGGATCTGTTTTGGGGCCCCTGCTGTTTGTAATTTTTATAAATGATCTGGATGAGGGTATTGAAGGATGGATTAGTAAATTTGCAGATGACACTAAAGTCGGGGGAGTGGTAGATAGTGAAGAGGGGTGTTATAGTTTGCAGAGAGACTTGGACAAGTTGCAGAGCTGGGCCGAGAGGTGGCAAATGGAGTTTAATGTGGAAAAGTGTGAGGTAATGCACTATGGCAGGAATAATAAAAGTGTAGAGTATAGGGCTAATGGTAGGATTCTTAGTAGTCTTGATGAACAGAGGGATCTTGGTGTGTATGTGCATAGATCCTGAAAGTAGGCAGTCAAGTTGAGAAGGTTGTTAAGAAGGCATATGGAGTCTTAGCTTTTATTGGTAGGGGGATGGAATTTAGGAGCCGCAGCATCATGTTGCAACTGTACAAAACTCTAGTGCGGCCGCACTTGGAGTATTGTGTGCAGTTCTGGTCCCCGCATTATAGGAAAGATGTGGAGGCATTGGAGAGGGTACAGAGGAGGTTTACCAGGATGTTGCCTGGTATGGAGGGCAGGTCTTATGAAGAGAGCTGAGGGATTTGAGGTTGTTTTCGTTAGAAAGGAGGCGGCTAAGAGGGGACCTAATCGAAACATATAAGATGATTAGAGTTTAGATAGGGTGGAAAGTGATAGCCTTTTTCCTAGGATGGAGAAAGCTAGCACGAGGGGACACAGCTTTAAATTAAGGGGTGATAGTTATAGGACGGATATCAGAGGTACGTTCTTTACCCAGAGGGTGGTTAGGGAGTGGAATGCCCTGCCTGCGGCAGTTGTAGATGCGCCAAGTTTGGTGGCGTTTAAGAGGTTAGTTGATAAGTTTATGGAAGAGAAGGGAATGGTTTAGTTTGGAGGGTCATTGCTTCTTATAATGGTCGGTGCAACATCGAAGGCCGAAGGGCCTGTTCTGTGCTGTAATGTTCTATGTTCTATGAATATCATCATCTATTTATACACTTCCCAGGGACTCCCAAGACTCATGACCCCTATTTTAAATCAGTTTTCTGATTTAAATAATCAGTTATTCCCATTCTGTTCATGTGCCTATCTAAGTATTTCTTAAATAACTCCAGACTACCTGCCTCCACCACTTTACTTGGCAGCGCATTCCATATCCCCACCACCCTCTGTGTAAAAACTCCCTCTAACATCCAAATTATACCTTACCCACCTCACCCTAAGCCCGTGACCCCTCGTGCTATTCGAGTCCATCCTAGGAAAAAGCTTACCCCTGTTTACTCTATCTATAACCCTCATAATCTTGTACACCTCTATCAGATGTAAGTCTACGTCTTTCTAAGGAAAACAGTCCCAATTTGCCAAACCTCTCCTCGTAACTCAGACCTTCTACACCAGGCAGCATCCTGGTAAACCTCCTCTGCACTCTCTCCAGAATCTCCACATCCTTCCGGTAGTAAGGCAACCAGAACTGGACACAGTATTCCAAATGAGGTCTAACCAACGTTTTATACAACTGCAACATTAAAGGCCAGGTCTTGTACTGTATACCCCTTCCTGAGGAATAGATAGGGTGGAGTCTCAGGGACTATTTCCCAGAGCTGAAATGGTCTCTACAAGAGGACACAGATTTAAGGCGCAGAGAAGCAAATACAGAGGGGATGTTAGGGGTAAGTTTTTCACTCAGAGAGTGGTGAGTGAATGGAATTGGCTGCCGTCGGAGGTATTTGAGGCAAACTCACTGGGGTCTTTTAAAAGTTTTCTGGATGAGTATATGGAAAAGAATAGGATAGGGGGTTATAGATAGGTCTGTAGATTGGTAGATGTGATCGGCACAACTTGCGGGCAGAAGGGCCTTTTTGTGCTGTAATGTTCTATGTTCCTATAAAGGCTAACATACTATACGCTTTCTTCACAACCTTCTCCACTTGCTCTGCCACCTTCAGAGACTTGTTCACCTGCACCCCCAGGTCCCTCTGCGTTTCTATACTCCTAATAGGTCTACCCTTTATCATATACCTCCCCCCTACATTCTTTCTCCCGAAATGCATCACCTCACATTTATCAGGATTGAATTCCATCTGCCATCTGTCTGCCCAAGCTACCAGCCTATCTATGTCCTGCTGCATCGCCTGACAATGCTCCTCACTATCCGCAAGTCCAGCCATCTTTGTATCGTCTGCAAACTTGCTGATCACTCCACTTACTCCCTCTTCCAAGTCATTTATATATATTACAAATAGAAGAGGTCCCAGTACCGAGCCCTGCGGCACACCACTAGTGACCGACCTCCAGCTAGAAAAACACCCTTCCACTATTACTCTCTGTCTCCTATTACCAAGCCAGTTACTTATCCATCTAGCTACCTGTCCTTGTATCCCATGAGCCTTGACCTTCTCAACCAACCTCCCATGAGGGACTTTGTCAAACGCCTTACTGAAATCCATATAGACGACATCAACGGCTCGCCCTTCGTCCAGCGTTTTCGTCACCTCCTCAAAAAATTCTACCAGATTTGTAAGGCATGTCCTCCCCTTAACAAATCCATGCTGTGTATCCCTAATCAGATCACAACGCTCTAAGTGCCTATACATCCTATCTCTAAGAATCCCCTCCAACAGCTTTCCTACCACTGACGTCAAACTCACCGGCCTATAATTTGCAGGGTTATCCCTACTACCCTTTTTAAACAACGGTACAACATTAGCTATTCTCCAGTCCTCTGGGACCTCACCTGTGTCCAATTCCTTTCCCTTCCTGGTCCTTTACACTATCATTACTAAACACAGTAAAAAGTCTCACAACACCAGCTTAAAGTCCAACAGGTTTATTTGGTAGCATGAGCTTTCGGAGAGTTGCTCCTTCATTAGGTGAGTATTCTATGCTATGTTTGGATAATGAAAAGCCCCTCATTTTCACCCTGTAGTTCCCTATACCTATAGTTCTTGCACGTTGCTACAATTTTCCTGCAAATTTGTTTCTCTCGATCTTTCTTACTCACTATATATTCCTTTATAACCAATAACACAAAGCCTGATCTTACACAGCTCAGTGATGGAACTGAACTCTGTAACATCCAATCAAAAACCAAAATCCAATCCCAGTGAGAGACACAAGAGGCAGTCCCAGATTAAGTCGCCATTGTACACCCTCCCATTGGCTGGCCATGATCCACCCTCCCATTAGAACATAGAACATAACAGCACAGAACAGGCCCTTCGGCCTTCGATGTTGCACCGACCAATATAAACCGACTTATATGTTTCGATTTTGGAGGCTACAGTTGAGGAAGAATCAACTGGAGCTGACCAAAGGGAGCAGGTCTCTGGGGGTGAGCCTGCTGAGAATGCTCAGGTGGGTGGGGGGGAATAAGAGATTAGGCCTAGTTATAGGAGACTCCATAGTTAGAGGGACAGATAGGAGGGTAAATAGTAATAAACGGGACTCAGGGCTGGTGTGTTGCCTCCCAGGGGCTGGGGTCCAGGATGTCGCAGATCGGGTTTTTAAGATTCTTAAGGGTGAGGGGAGTCAGCCCCAAGTCATAGTTCATGTGGGGACACATGATGTAGGTAGGACAAGGGAAGGGGATATTAAACAGAAATTTATGGAGTTAGGGTGGAAGCTTAGGTCCATAACAGGCAGAGTGGTTATCTCTGGACTCTTGCCTGTGCCAAGGGATAGTTTAGAGAAGAACAGAGAAAGGGAAAGTTTGAACTCATGGCTGCGTGGATGGTGCAGGAGGGAGGGGTTCAGGTTCCTTAACAATTGGGACTCATTCTGGGATAGGTGGGACCTCTTCAAGAGAGATGGTCTACACCTGAACCAGAGGGGGACTAATATCTTGGGGGGAAAATTTGCTAAGGCTATGATGGGGGCTTTAAACTGATTCGGGGTGGGGGGGTGGGATCCTAAGTAGTTGGGGTGCTGAGAGGGATGAGAGTAAGGGGGTTATAGAAGAGAGTTGTAAAACACAGCGGCGTACGGGTGGGGTGGGGCATGGTTTGAAATGCGTATACTTTAATGCAAGGAGTATTCGCAATAAGGGGGAGGAACTTGTAGCTTGGACCAGTACCTGGAACTTCGATGTTGTGGCCATTTCAGAGACTTGGGTAGAGCAGGGACAGGAATGGATGTTGCAGGTTCCGGGGTACAAATGCTTTAGTCGGAGTAGAGAAGGAGGTAGAAGGGGGGGAGGAGTGGCATTATTGGTCAAAGACTGTATCACGGTGATAGAAAAGAAGTTTGATGAGGACTTGTCCGTTGAGGTAGTATGGGCTGAGATTAGAAACAGGAGAGGAGAGGTCACCCTGTTGGGAGTCTTTTACAGACCTCCTAATAGTTCTAGAGAGGTTGAGGAAAGGATTGCAAAGTCAATTCTGATTAGGAGTGAAAGTAGTAGGGTAATTGTGATGGGGGACTTTAACTTTGCTAATATTGATTGGAATAGCTATAGCTCTAGCTCGTTAGAGGGGTCAGTTTTCGTACAGAGTGTGCAGGAAGGTTTTTTGACTCAGTATGTAGATAGGCCAACTAGAGGTGAGGCTACATTGGATTTGGTGCTGGGCAATGAGCCAGACCAGGTGTTAGGCTTGGAAGTTAGTGAACATTTTGGTGATAGTGACCACAATTCGGTTACGTTCACCTTAGTGATGGACAGGGATAGGCATGAAGCTGGGGGCTGTAGTTATAGCTGGGGGAAGGGTAATTATGAGGCCATCAGGAGAGAATTAGGGTGCATAGATTGGACTAGGGAACTACAGGGACTGGGAACATCTGGAATGTGGTGCTTATTCAAGGAGCAGTTGCTGCGAGTCCTTGATAAGTATGTCCCTGTCAGGCAGGGAGGAAATGGTCGAGTAAGAGAGCCTTGGTGTACGAAAAAAGTTGATTTGCTGGTTAAGAAGAAAATGGAGGCTTATGTCAGGATGAGGCTTGAAGGCTCAGATAGTGCAATGGATAGCTATAGATTAGCCAGGAAGGAGGTATAAAAGTGAATTGAGTGAGGCTAAGAGGGGACACGAGAAGAGTTGGATGATAGGATTAAGGAGAATCCTAGCTTCTTTCGATATGTTAAGAATAGAAGATTGGTTTAGGGCAAGATGTAGGGCCAGCTAGACAGCAGTGGAAGTTGTGCGTGGAGCCTGAAGAGATTGGTGAGGCAATGAAAATATTTCTCTTTCGGTATTCACGCAGAGTGCTGGAAAGTGGACTATGGAGAACACGAGGTACAGGGTTGCAAATTGGGAAGTATTGTAGTAGTATGGAGGATGTGTGGTGTTTGTTTGGTTTTTTTGTGTGTTGGTGGTTGTGTGTGTGCTAGAAATTCTCGAGGGTTTTGAAGTTGGATAAGTCCAGTGGGCCGGACGGGATTTACCCTAGGATTCTCTGGGAGGCAAGAGAGGAGATTGAAGAGGCTCTGGCTCTGATCTTTAGGTCCTCGTTGGTTACGGGTGTGGTTCCGGAGGACTGGAGGATAGCGAATGTGGTCCCATTGTTTAAGAAGGGGGAGAGAGACCTTCTAGGGAATTATAGGCCAGTGAGTCTTACTTCTGTTGTGGGCAAGGTATGGGAGAGAATTATTA